>KB644829.1:0-185489 GCA_000347475.1 Penicillium paxilli ATCC 26601
CCCCCTACTCGTGCATGTCCAGCCCTTGCATTCGCAGCATTACCACGACCACACTGGTGCATGCATGGTATCGTTCTGTTGGACCAATCCACACCCGAAACACGTACCTTCTCCCCGCCCACTTCAGCTTCTGCGTTGGAAGAGAGCAATCGGCGTCCTCCATTCCCCAGTCATCGAAACCCAGTGGAGACGAGAGTTCACGCTTCCCCACACTCCCGATCGCCTTTCCCGTGTGGTACGCGATGCGCGTGAGAAAAGGAATGCAACACTAGAAATCTCCCGGATGGGGGGGCCTCTGGGTCGCGTGCACTGGGTGCCATCTATGGGTAGTTCCATACTCGCTCGTGTCCCAAGCGGAGTCATTGCTTAGCGTAGAGTGTAGATCTGGAGGCGACAACCTATTCATAGATGTGCATTTCCATGTACAAATCCAGCACCGTTGTCCAGCGGATATCCGTTCGATCGTTAAATGACCTCTTTGTGGTTCGTCGGCAATGGGCTTTTTCCTTGACTGCACCAAAAAATTGATCCCTGTGAGGTACAAGGGTCCAAAAGCCAACCCGATTCCAGAGAAAAGACCACACACGTCCCGACTGGAAGTTTATCTTTGAAAAAAAAAAAGGCGCATTGGCTCGCACAAAGTCCGGGGTTCTCCTCCCGTCGAAGTTTCTTTTACTTTCAATCTCTCTTAAGTGTTCGCTTCCAAGGTTGCTCGTTACCTCACACACATACCTCCTCAAACTTCTCCGCATGGCAACTCATTCAGCCTTGGATTTTACGCTCTTCGCTCGATTTGAGATACCCGGTGGCAGTGAAGCTACTCATGACGATACAAAAAGCAGGCGTTGTAGTCTTAGCTGTGAGCTGGGCTGAATGCGCAGTTGCTTTGTTTCTGCTGTTTGCACGCATATACACCACTTGGAAAATTACACGGCATGTTCGGCTTGATTTGTACTTGACCTTGCTTACTTTTGTATGGAATTCTTTTCTCTGGCGATCAGAACCGTGGGGTGATGACTGACTATATTGATACTGATTCTAGGTATTCGCTATCGCTGGCGTTATCCTCGTCACAGTGAGTGTCGACTACGGGATCGGCTCTCACGAGAATGATTTATCACCAAGGGACCGAGTCGAAGCGCTGAAATGGAGCTGGGTAAATCAGTCATTGAGTATAATCGCAACGTCTCTCGGAAAACTAGCGATCGTTGCGTTTTTGCAACAGATACATGGCCCGGAACATCGGGGGCGAATCATCGGGCTATGGGGACTCGCTATTAGCAATTTGATTGTAAACGGTATCACGGTCGGCATTATAATGACCCAATGTTCGCCTCGAAATAAATTATGGGACAGTGATATCGAGGGGGTTTGTGATGGGCGAACTCGCAACGAGCATATGGCTAATTTCCAAGGAAGTGAGTTCTCCAAATGATCATGAAATCTTTAGATCAAACGGGCTTACAAGATCTTCTTATCAAAAAGGTTGGTCTGCATTCTGTGACTTAGCTCTTGCATTATATCCAATCGTCTTCCTCTGGACTGTCAAAATTAATAGACGGGTCAAGATTGGCCTCTGCGTGTTGATGGGGATGGGAGTAATGTATGTTGTCTACGCCGTTACAGGGTGTCTCGAGCTCTGCGATTCTTCATTTCTAACTTTAGTCGCTTCTCACAGTGCATGCGTTTGTTCGCTTGTGAAAACAACTATAGGACTACCAGTCCTCAAGCACACCGAGGATGTAACATGTAAGTCCCCGTCGATACCCGCTCCACACACTACATAAACTCTTTCTAACCATTCATAAAAGATTACACTGGCCGTTTGATTGTCCTAAACGAAACCGAGAAATGGGTCGTCCTGATCGTTTGCTGTATACCACCAATCCGCCCGCTCTTCATCGCCTTATTCCACAAAGTAACCAGCAGCAATCGGACAGCGTCCGGTCGAACGAGGGAATATGATAGATCGACAGAGCTGCAGTTTTACTCTAGATCTTCGAAACCAACACGAGCACATCACCACGTGGCTTCAGCGCTGTCTCGTGCTAAGGACAGTGAAGAAAATATCCTCGAAATGGAAGAGGGTGCGATTATGAAGACGACTGATATCAGCTTGAGCTATGAGACTGGCTCTGCTCATCGCACGCCTTCAGAAAACGATGGTTATGTCTCCCCCATAGAAAGGATATAAAATTGGACAAACAGTGCCTAGTAATACTACTAAGTAACTAGTACTACGTGTACAGCTTGAAGTATTATGACTCGGAGCGGCGAAAGTCGTGCTACTACTAAACCTATACTACTAGTACTGGATATTAGAACGAGTCAGATGCGTCGTGATAGCATCCATGGATGGCTAGTACTAGTTCTAAATGTTGAGTAGTAAATAATATAGTAATCAATACTATCTTTGGATGGCACGAAACATGAAACGAAGGAAAACTTAAATGTCATCCTGAGATAAGAAAGAACTTGAAAGCTGTGAATTGGACGTTTCTCGGTACTGGGTACCGTGACCTAGTACTAGTACTATCAAATCCGATGGGCTAAATGACAGTGTTAGTAGATACTAGTAGGGCTACTGGTGCACTGAGTTAAGTTTTATTTGAATTGTATCAGTCCAACAAATTGCATTTTTTAGCATCGTGGTGGGCTGGTTTAGGTTGGTTTGGTTGGATACAAGTCACCCGATTAGGTGATTCTAGTGCTGATTGAAGACGAGTAAAGTCGCATACTACCTAGATACTTATAAGCCCTGATTCTCACCGGCATCTCTGCAGATACTGTACTAGACCCGCTATAGCTCTCACTGCTGCATCCATCCCGCATCTCTACCATTTACCCCGCCAACACAACAGAACAGAACAGAACAAAATGGCAACCGGCACATTCAGAATCCCAGCCTCCGAGCTCGAGAAGAACTCGCATGTGGTAATTTTCAACCACCCTTGCAAGGTCGTTCAAAAAACAGCATCCGGAACCGAGTACGAGGTCGAGGCCGTGGACATTTTCACCAACGCTGAGCTTCAGACCACCATCAATGCGGAGGATGAAGTTGAGATCCCAAATGTTCAACGACATGAATACAGCCTTGTATGTACTCCAGTGCCATCTGGCATAGCCTAGCTCATAAAACCTCCAAGTTGTACTGTCACTGACTGACTGGGCTTCTCAATTTTTAGGTAAACATCGATGATGGAATGCTGAATCTGATGTCCCAAGATGAAACCCCGAAAGATGATATCCCCCAGCCAAACGGCGACCTTGGAACTCAGATTCAAACCGACTTTGAAGCGGGAAAAGACTTGCTTGTAGCCGTACTTTCGGCGATGGGCGAACAACAGGCAATTTCTGTGAGAGAGAAACCCAGTTCTGACTAGATCTCAAGCTGGTATTACAATTCATGTCTATATGAGATTAGAAGGAATTACCCAGCGTAATGGCTAGTTAAAAGTAGTTGTGGGGAACTCTAGTTGGAATATGAGCTGTTGTTGCCAGTTCACATAATTCGAGGCTTCTGGTACTTAAGATGCGCAGTTGATAGTATCGTTGTACTAATCCAGATCCCCTATTACTATATCTTCCAAGGTTTATAACTCGGAACTTCTCGGGTTTCTCGTTCAATCACCTCGTATCCCTGCGTAGTAGGAGTATTCCGAGTCAATTTGGCACAGCCAACTAGTCACTGAATCAATATTGCTGCCTGTGTGCCCAAGGCAGCAAATGATCTCCCCAGTGTTCGCCTTATAGCCTGAGGCTGTCAGTGCATTTCAGCTCTGCGTTGTTTCCCCGCTACAGCTGCTATCACCGACTCTGAGTAGTAGTTAGCAATTGCACGGTACAAGAATACAAGTGCGTCGAATTGTTTCACACGTACTCACGCCACACCTTTCAGTCCATCTACAACTTCAAGTTTATATGCTGCATGCAAGCGACACGGGGCTAAGGGGGCCAATTCGATTTTATGCCCAGATGCTGTACTACCCCCCACAAGAACTGGCACAAGTGGGTCTTGAAGCCAACGGGTGCGAGCGAGCCTGATCCCGGAGTCTGCTTCCAGGGCTGGGTTCAGACATGAGAGGAGAGGGTTCCTATCGATATCGATCGGAGCGTCCTGGCTTCCAGTTTATCCAATACCAGGGTTCCTCTCATTAAAGTGGTTCTGCCAGAATATTGTGGCCCCATCAGCAATCTAGCGTATAGTACGAGTAGAACCGGTATTTTGAAACTGTTATGGAGCGAGGTGGGATTACAACAAAATTACTGCATTGAGGTTAGTTCGAGTTGTTCCTGTTCCCAACATACTGGTTCTGCTAACTAACTTAACTAACTTACTACTCACTGCTAATTAATGTCTGTTCCAGACTCGAGTTCCATAATGCATCAACCTGGATTGAAATATTTGAAACACCCGCGCCCGACTAATAGGTAGCAAAGGTCACTCGAGAACCCGAAATACCAATGCCAATATCAGTATTAACAGATTCGAAAATTCGGGCACAAACAAACCAAACCCAATAAAATAGCCCATCCCGGTTAGGCACAGATAAGGCACGGGTAAACGATCAAAATCTAGCCAAACAACCCATGTACCCCTGCATCTGGCCCTCATCCGATTCGCCAAAGATGTTTGATCGGAGCCAACGGCTGGCGGTGGGGGAATTCTGCTGCCCCATAGCAAACACAAAGAGGGTGAGAGGTGATTCCCTTTTCTTTCAGCCGCACCCCAGCTGCAGCATTTCTTTCATGAATTCTGAACTCTCTCCTCTTCTTCCATGTAAGACTATAAGTGTCTTTGCATCAGTAGAGCTTTTATTCAGCTGTATTTCCTTCCAGCTGGACCATAACAGTGCTCTGTAAATTGTTGACTTCTCATTCGGCTAGCCGCTAACATGGGTGACCCCGCGGGCATCAATACAATGAACGAGAGCTCTGTTTCTCCAATGGTTGGGATTTCTGGGAGCGAGATGCGGAGCATTCCCATCCGCGCCAGAGGGTATCAGCTTGAAATGCTGGAGGCGAGCATGAAAGAGAATATTATTGTGGCGGTGCGTCTGGTTGTCTGGCCTGCTTGGACGGAAAAAGGATAAGCTGATTGAATCGGATATAGATGGATACTGGAAGTGGGAAGACTCATGTGTATGTTAATTGCCCGGAAGACCAACAAAACCCTCGAAAGAGCGGGACTGATCCACTATCAAAACAGCGCGGTGCTGCGCATCAAGGCCGAGCTGGAAACTTGTCCTGCGCACAAGCTTGTCTGGTTTCTCGCACCGACAGTGGCTCTTTGCTTTCAGCAACATGAAGTGCTTTCTGGGCAGATTCATCATGCGAAGACACGGACATTGACTGGAATGGACAATGTTGACAGGTGGACTGAACAGTCCGTCTGGGACAAAGTGTTGCAAGATGTTCGCATTGTGGTATCTACCCACGCCGTTCTGTCGGATGCTTTAAACCATGGCTTTGTCAAGATGTCCCAGCTGTCTTTGATTGTGTTTGATGAAGGTTGGTGATTTGTATTTGCTCGGGTCCATGAAATTCGTGGAGTCGCTTATATCATCGATGGTTACCTGGGCACTTCCACTGACGCTCTTCTTCTAGCACACCATTGCATGCGCCGTCACCCAGCAAATAAGATTATGCAAATGCATTATCACCCACTACTCACTGAATTTGGACCAAATGCAGTTCCGAAAATTTTGGGACTAACAGCAAGTCCTATCGTTCGATCGAAACGGGCAGAACTGTCTCTAATCGAGGCAAATCTGGATGCTGTCTGTAAGACACCCCGGGTGAATCGCACCGAGTTACTTGAATGTGTCCATCGACCTCACCTTCAACGCCTTAGCTTTGCTCCCATTGAATCGAATGAACTGGGCACTGAGAGTCGTCTCTTCCAGCAATTAGAAAATTGCGTTCGGCAGTACGATATCCAAGATGATCCATACATCGAAATGCTGCGCCGAGACCCGGACCGACTGGCTGAAGCCGAAGAGCTCGCCGTTTTGGGCAAGACATTTTGCTATCAGCAGCTCACCAAGTTTCTGGAACGCAGCATACACATCTATAAAGAGCTTGGAGGCTGGGCGACTGATTTCTTCATCAATACATCAGTCCGACAGTTCCGTCAGTCTCTCGAGGGGGACTCGGACAAGAAGCTGGAGCTGGAAGGAATAGATCACGCTGAGCGTGTATACCTGCTGGGCCTGCTCTCGGGCCTACCACTATCTGAAGATCTTCCAGAATTCATCGGCGAGGACTCAGATTATCCCATCTCACCCAAACTAGCGAGGCTTCTCGAATACCTCGACCAGATGAATCAGCCTGAGTTCTCCGCCATCATCTTCGCCAAAAGAAGAGTCGTCGTCGCTGTCCTGGCTCATATATTATCCATTCACCCTCGAACTGCAGATAAATTCCGATGTGATCCCTATGTTGGATGGTCGTCTCACAAGAATCGAACTGACTTCCTTGGTGACCTCATCTGCCGTGACCTACAGCAGAATACCCTCTCCGAGTTCCGAGCCGGCACCAAAAACCTCATTGTGGCAACCGATGTCCTGGAAGAAGGCTTGGATATCAGTTCTTGCAGTTTGGTTATTTGCTTTGATCGGCCTGCTAACCTGAAATCATTTGTTCAACGTCGAGGCAGGGCCCGTCGACAAGAATCTACTTACAGTATCATGACATCTATCAAAGACGACGATGACAATGTTAGTCTCGCACAATGGCAACAATTGGAACAAGTCATGATCGAGACATATCAAAACGATGAAAGAAGACGGGAAGAAGCGGCGGAAGTGGAAAATCAAGAAGAAGAAGTTCCTCTTCGTCTTTTTGTTCCTTCCAGCAGGTACGTTCCTTCGTTCTTTCCATTTCCTGTTCTGCACCTTCCTCTTCCTCTTCCTCTTCCCTTCCACTTTCTTTCTTTTCAACTTCTTCTTCTCTTCTTCTCTTCTTCTCTTCTTCTTCTCTTCTTCTCTTCTTCTCTTCTTCTCTTCTTCTCTTCTTCTCTTCTTCTCTTCTTCTCTTCTTCTCTTCTTCTCTTCTTCTTCCTCTTCGACCATCTCCTTTCTTTCTTCTCTATTCCCAACCTCCTTCTGTATTGCCAACATTTCTCGTTCTTTATTCCCTTACTCCTCTTTTATTCTCAAACACTTTCTTTATTCCACAACTTGTCTTGTATTCCCAAGCTCGTTCTTGATTCTCCAATCTTTCTTTATTCCAGAATTCTTTCTGCATTTCACAACTCTTGCCCACAAGATACCTCAACTTGAACGGCAAGCTAGGCACTGGTCGCTTTGCGCATTGTCTTTCTCGTCTTATCCCTTTTCTATTCCCGACAAGATACCTCAAACTTGAACGTCGAGTTAGACACTGGCCGCTTTGCCTATTGCCTTTCTCGTCTTCTCCCTCACTCTTATCATCAATCTTCTCTTTCACCTCTCTGTCATTCTCTTCACGCATGAATCGCACTTTGTCAAGGTTTCAAGGTTCATGGCCTCCTCTTTAAGTGCCTATCCATTGTTAACTCCAATTGCTGACCTTTTATTCTCGAAATAGTGCGTGCCTTTCCGCTGATGAATCGATGCAACACCTGTATCACTTCTGTTCGCTTCTCCCACACTCCAAGAACACCGACAGTCGTCCTCTTTTTATTTTCGACGAGGACCCATCGGGACGTGTTCGAGCAACTGTCAATCTTCCAACTACTGTTCATCCTGCCGTTCGGAGAGCCGAAGGACAAAAGTGGTGGCGTTCAGAACGAGCAGCAACGAAGGAGGCTGTCTTTCGAGCCTACAAGGCTTTGTGGGAGTATGGACTGGTAAACGATAATCTATTGCCCGTCGTCACGCAGTCTACACTCGAGATGTCACAGGCAATGGCAGAACCGATCAAGGCTAGCACTGTGCTCGCCTCGGGTCAGTGCGACCCTTATGTACCATTGGCCCAGTCATGGGCAACGTCTAGTAAATTCTATCAGACTCAGATCACCTTCTCGTGCAATGGGATCGTAGATGAATCCTTGACCACGTCGATGGTGTTGCCTATGGAGGTCATCACACCGGATGGATTAACCCTGTACTGGTCTTTAGACAGACAATTGGAGGTGAAATTCTCCTCGCCAAAGGTTTTGACTGACATCACGCCTGAAAAGATAGCGACGATGCGCAAAATCACCACTCTCCTATTCATGGCACCCCGGTCTAGGGCTGCACCGGTCCCAGGGGAAGATTACGTTGTTCCTTTCATCCCATATATCGACCCAGATCAGTGGGAGGACTGGCTGCACGACAATGAGGGCACGGAGCTGATTTCGGACATGTTCAACCGGGACCCGGATACTCTCCCGAATGGATTTGTTCGAGATACCTCTTCCTACGCCGAAGCTCGTATGTTCCTAAGCTGGACTGACGACTCCAACTCGAATAACAAGAGCTCGAAGTCCTTGAGCATCGAGTGCCAATCTTTGCCGCAACGGCGAAATCTCCTGAACCCCAAGACCATGTACCACAAGTCCGAGCTGAATGGAGAACCCGCCCACCCCCCGAAGATCCAAGCGATTCCTGCTGCTGGGTGTACATGTAGTCGAATCCCTGCACAAACCGGGGTCGTTGGACGCTTCTTCTCGGCAATCCTAGACCGATTTGAGGCTACATTGGTAGCCAAGGAGCTGGCTAGTACCATCTTGAAGAGTGTGGACTTCCAGAATATATCCCATGTTCTGACGGCAATTACCATGCCGATAGCCCAAGCGGCAACCGATTACCAGAGGTATGAGTTCTTTGGTGACTCCGTGCTGAAATTCACCGTCGCTTGCCAACTGTTTTATGCACACCCAGAATGGGCGGAGTCACGTCTTTCACCTGAACGTGATAAGTTCATCAGCAACTCCAACTTGACTCAGTCTGCTTTGCTGTCTGGTATTGAGCCTTTCATCCTGGGTGAACGATTCACTCCGACAAATTGGTCAGCGCCGTTGATCACAGAAAAGATGACGCGCGACATTCCGCAACGCCGAATATCAACCAAAGTGATAGCGGATGCCGTGGAATCGCTCATTGGCGCTGCGTATATGGACGGTGGCATGGAAAAGGCGCAAAAATGTCTATATCGGCTCATACCTCAGGTTGATATCCTCCAAGGGGATCTGCCTTCACCCGAGACACTTCGTACCGGAAAAGTTAGCGATGTGGACTATTCACCATCGGTTCACCTCTTGCTTGATTACACCTTCACGGATCCATTTCTTCTCAAAGAAGCGCTTACTCACGCCTCCGGGAGCCGTGATGGGTCACAGAGCTACAATCGCCTGGAATACCTCGGCGATGCAGTTCTCGATGTGATCATCTTCTCCACCCTTGCCAGCCTTCCCCAGAAAATCCCCGAAGGTCGAATGACTCTCCTCAAGCACACATGCACCAACGGAAACTTCCTCGCCTTTCTGTGCATGACTCTGTGCTATGAACCAGAGCAGCAGCCAGGATCAGAATCTGACCCGCAAAAGATTCATCTCTATGACCTTCTCCACTTCAATGGCGATGTCACTGACAAAAGTCGTGCCGCGACCGTGAAGCGCTATGAAGCCCACAAGGAAGAAACACTGCAGGCCCTCAAACACGGCCAGGAATACCCTTGGCTCCCACTCGCGCAGATCCATCCGGACAAGTTCTTCTCCGACATCATCGAGTCGACAATCGGCGCCATCTTTGTCGATAGTCGTGGTGACCTGGAGAAATGTGCGAGATTCGCACAGCGGGTTGGTATCTTGCCTACTTTGCGCAGATTTGTTGATGATGAAGTCAACGTCCAGCATCCTCGGAACAAGGCGCAGGGAATCCTGAAGGAGAACCGGTCTGTCCAGTTTAAAGTCACCGGCGCGCTCAATTCATACACGTGCACGACACTTTACGGACTCCTAGGCAAGGAGTTGAAACCGATCGCCGCTGTAAATAGGATCGCGTTTCGAGAGGAGGCTGAAATTCGGGCTGCTCAGTCTGCTATTCCACTTCTTTATCAAAAGGAGGCGGAATTCGCCGAAAGTGATGAGAAGGCTAAGGTTGCCCGCACTGCGTCGAGACAGCAGTCGGCAAAGGAAAGGAAGAAACGAAAGCGCGAGGCCAGGGTGGCTGAGAAGTCCCAGGAGGGTGGGAAACAGCGGAGTGAGGACAGTGAGACTGGGGGGAGGGGGAGCACTACTGATAGTGCATAGATGAGAGATGATGGCCTGTTCAACCATCATTTCTGGCCGACAACACGCGACCTTTGGGATACTGAGCGGGGTGTCTTGATCCCCCTAAAGCATTTACCCCCAAACTCTCACACTCCTCCCTCTATACGCATGGCACTCGACATGGCCATCCCCAACATATTTGTGTCCCACTGGCTGGCTTGACTTTTGATCAGCAGTTATGCGATCCTCTCCAAGTTCTCCAGGCCATCATCAATTACACCATCTAGACTTGTGCATATGACCCTTTGATCCTTGCAATTATGTACCTCATACATTTGCCGGGGGGTCCAATTGATCTCGTCGCTTTTCGAGCTTGCTATCCGGAAGATTGTTGCTTCCATTCAATTCACCCTTTGGCGATACAGGGGTTTCGATTGTACATATACAGAATTTCTCCCTGGAATATTTGTGTGCATTTCATTTTGAGGAGAGATATCTATCGATCTCGTTTGCTTTTCATCATACCCCAAGAGTCTCTTCATTTGCATCAAGCATAAGACCCATGTTGTATTTGTTTCGCGATACATCTTGTCTGCTACTAATTACTAGACAGCTCTTGCTGTGACTTGCGTCGCCATGACCGATGTGAGCTTGCACATATAGTGTTCTCTCACCTTTACTTTACTGTACATAATAGGTCTAATGGATCGAAGTACCACTGCCAACTTTTCATCTCTACCGGATTTATTCAGAATAAGCAAGACAAGCACAAGCACAAGCACCACCGGAGGCACCACTACAAGTACAAGTATTCAATTTGTGAAGAAAAAAAGAACAGTTCAAACGCCGACTACCTACCTAGGTAGTAATTTACTGTTTCTTCCCTCCCTTCCTCTTAGACCGACGAACAGGCTCCTTCTCTTCAACTTCCTCCTGATCATCCACATCCTCTACAACCTCATCCTCATCCTCATCCTCCTCCGTCACCCCCTTAGAATCCGACTCATCGCTATTCTCAACAACAACACGGTCCTCTCCAGTACCCTGACTCTGACCAGAACCACCCTCCGGCAAAACCAAACCAGCATCAAAAGACCCCTGACCAGGTTCCCGCTGTCTCAAAGTCGAAAGCATCTTCGTAGTCTCACTCTCAACGCCATTCCAAGCACCACAGCTTCCGCACCGCCATTTGCCCAGTTCCTCGGGAGTCTTGATACCAGGTGGAGCTTGGCCGTTGACTAATCTGCACGAGGCGCAGATCATAGCCATTCGATTGCGAGGTTGCATTTCGTCTTCGCCTAGCAGGACGTCGAGGAGTCTATCGTACCAGTGTGGTTGTTCGATGTACTGGCCTGAACTGGGGAATGCATTTGGCGCGAAGCCTGGTTCGTCGGCTTGAGGGAATGGAGAAGAAGGAGGGGAGGGGGTATGGGGTTGGAACTGCTGTTGTGGAGACTCCTGATAACCTGGTGGTGGAGGGGAAGGTGCAGTTCCGGGTGCCTGTTGTTGTTGTTGTTGTTGCTGCTGCTGTTGTTGTCCATCGAAAGGTTGTTGAATTGGAGCTTGAGGGGACGGGCGTCGGATATTTGCTGTTGGGGGCGGGGGGAGACCTGTTCTTGCGACGGGTTGAGAGGGTGTTATGGGTTTTTGTTTCTCGCCGGGGCCCGATCCTGGAGCTTGAGCTCGAGCTTGGTGATCGGGTGATTGCTTGGGAGATTCACCGCCGTATTTCTCGAGGAGTTGTTGGGTTGAGTTGTACTTTGTTGCGACCTTGAGCTTTTCGATTGTCTCGTCGCGTTGTTTGTTGTGTTCATTTAGGCGGCGTTGGAGTCTGGAGATGCGGTAGTCGAAGATGCGGGCGCCGAGGGTGCGGACTGTGTAGATCCTGTTTAATAAGGAAGAGAGAGAGGAATGTGTTAGTTATGGTTCGACAATTGCGACAGCTCTCCCAGTGGGCATAGCTGTTCTGAAGCTTATCTGGGGGAGGGAGCGGAGCTGGAGAGCTTACAGGACGGGACCACCGGCGATAGCAGCGTACTCCTTGACACCCCAACTCTCCCATCCTAGCACGAGAGCAAGAATGATCGTGTAGAAGAGGTATGCAAAGGTGGAATAAAGGAGCCAGAGGGCTTTGAAGCGACGGGATGAGGAGCGTTGTTGATCGAGGCGGGTGGTGGCTTCGGCGATTTTGGTGGACAGGGTCGACAGTGTTTTTTCAAACGTTGCTGGGGAGTTATCCTCGCCCTGTCAAGTGTTAGTTTATGGCTAGTATCATTCACGATATCCCAGAACAAGATGGCTGATAGGTACGCACCCTCCAGGGCCATAGGGAGACCATCGTTGACAGCTCCAAGTGGGTTCCGCCGCGGAGGAAGTAGAAGGTGCACGTGAGTGGAACCTCAGCTTACCATAGTTACCTAGGGTAGGGAGGGTAAGTACTTCCACTTCCCTTCCTCACTTCACTCTACATCTTCTCTTCTTCCATGACAGTCAGGGAAATCTCACAATTGAGATGTCTCGATGACGACAGTATACTACTTTCCAATGCCATGAATTAACCTGAACGATCTGATCCAAAGCTGGGGATGGGACTGAGGCTGCCAAGACTGACTATCAATACTATCAAAGAAATAACACTAACATATCACACCAAGTTCACTGACTTGAACTCCACCACAATTGAACCCTTTAACCGGACACGGCCAGATCAGATTGATCCGAAGGATTTGGAATTAGCCTTGGCCTCAAAAATGATCCTGCCATACTGCATGGATTCTTGATTCCTCTCCACTCCTGTCAAGCGCCACCCCCGGCCCAAAATTGACAGGTGCGTGAACTCCTTTAGGGGATTCTTTGTCTGCCTGCCATACATCCCTGTCTGACAAGGTGATAGCTTTGTTTGGTGCTCGGTCCAGATCCCTATTTTGGCCATCGCAGACTTTACTCCGTACAGTGGCACATCTTCCAGCCCATCGAGTCGTGATCCACAATACTATATCCGTCATGGCAACTGGTGACAAGCATTGATAGATCTAAAAGGAGGTCCCATGCCGCCACACTATTCCTCCATCAGTCTACTCTGATCGCCACCACTTATCACGCCGGCTCCTACTTCCGACGAGATGGCTTCTCAGAAGGATGAGATTCCCTGTTAGTTCGCAGGCACAGTCAATCCACTAGTGCCTATTCCGTCTTCCCCGTCGCAAGGGTCGGCCCTCGTTTTAGTATCCTCCGCGAATCACAGGTGTGCACGAGCCGTTGGATGGCCATCACATCTCTTCGAACTTTATCGTGGCAGATCGCTCGGGGTCCTAGATCTCCCACTTGCTTGAAGCCCGACTGACTGCCGCTCTTATTACTGAGATTAGCCGCCTGTCATCAACCAAGCATGGAACCCGATGCATCTAGCCATCTCTTGTGGAGGAGTTCCCCCAACCATGAACACGTGGATCTTTACTTCCGTCAACATTCATGGATCTGGTCCTTGTCTCTCTTTTTTCTTTTAATCATAGCTGCCCCGTGCTCTTCCATTCCTGTCTCTTCAACAAATATTCGGCCAGTTTGGCCAGTCTGGTTCACACTGATCCAGTATGGGAGTGGATTACATTGGCATACCCAGGCTCAGCCCGGACCTCGCCAATTTCTTCTTACAGCGTTTCCAGGTGCTCCAAGTGATAGTCATGTTTGCCATTGCCGCTTTCTGCGCCCTTGAAGTTGCCATTGCTTGCCTCGCTCTTTTCAAACGCTACCGCGGTCTCTACTTCATCAGCATGCAGGTCTCGGCTTGGGGACTCATAATACATATTATCCCAGCAGCAATATTCTTCGTTACGAACTCCAGCTCAGGCGACATTCTTATATCGGTTTTTATATGGATTGGCTTTGTGTGCATGGCTAGCGGTCAACCTTTCGTTCTTTACTCGCGTTTACACCTCGTTGTGCCGGATATTACCCCGTTTCGCTGGATTCCCTGTATGATCACCCTCACTGGAGTCATACTACATATCCCGCTGGCGGCCTTCTCCATTCGCCTGGCCCTTGGCGATGAAGGCTTGAGCATTCCTTGTGAAATCTGGCTTCGTCTCATGGTTTCAGTGTTCATGTTACAGGATTTCATCATTAGCGCAGTATATATTCGTCAAGCGCTACGTGCACTGGGTCCTGTCGTCGCAATCCGAGGGAAAGACGGTAGAAAGGTGATATATCATCTTATTGCCATCAACGTGGTCATCGTTGTGCTCAATCTCGCCTGTATCATCGTAGAGTGGAAGGTCCCTTTTCTTAATGGCAGTCTAACACCTCTCGTGTACGGCCTGAAGCTGAAACTCGAATTCTATATTCTCAACAACCTCCGCTCCCTTGTTTCCCCGCACAATCCATACATATTTCACCTCAACCACGGGACCCTCACGAGGAACACCGACAACGAAACCGATTGCACCAACACCGTGGATCTGCGACGTCGATCTAGTGAGTTGAATGTCTACGATATCTTTGCCATGGTCAGCAACAATCGCGGTCCTCGGCGAGACCTTGAGATGGCAAATGGCACTTCCCCGCATACACCTGCCTCAGATCCATTCTCTATCAATCTTCAGGTCGCACTGCAGAATTACGAATCGAGGCGAAGGCGGGAGCGAATGCCCCAGATATCTCCGAGTACCCCCGATTTCCACCAGGTACTTCGTGAAACTTCTTCAAAGGAGAATCTTCCTCCGTCGCCTGCTCCGACGATGGTGTCATTTTTACCGGAGTCTGATTATTCTGAGATTGATTGGTCCGGTTCTGGTGCGGTTCGGCGTCAAAGCGAGATTCTACCCCCTTCGCCTGCTGCGACCATGATCTCGTTTACGGCTACCTCGCCTACCGAGTATGACTGGGCTGGTTCTGGCGCAGTGACTCGCAGTCGGATTGGGTCTTTGGAGACCAGTTCAACGGCCGAGATGGATTTGCTGAAGATGCCAAAATAGTCTTTCATTCGTGCTGTTCTGGGTCTGCTCTTGGTCCTTCCACTGCACAATTATTCCTTCGCTCTACTGGTTCTTCTCTTTTGTTTGCCTCTTTTTCTTCTTCGCTCTATTCACGATGGGTCGGCTTACCTGCTTAATTTCTCTTGTTTGTCTCTATCATGCGTCGGCCTTTTGTGATTTCTCTTGCAAGTGCATTGTCTTCTGTTCTATACCCCCTCATTGCATACCTGTGTGGTCTATCTGTTTTTGGGCGGTCTAATCATTTTTTTTTTTTTCGCTTAGGGTGGTTTATTCTTTGATTTTGATTTCTCGTTATTCTTAGTTTAGTCTACTAGTCAGCCTCATACTTGCGTCGAATCTTTCCTTCAAGTTTTCAGTGGTTGTCTCCATTGATTCGGAAAGTGATCTATCTTATCTATACTCAACATCCCTTTTTATTAATAGATGCCAGTGCGACTTGCAACTTCAACGGGAGTCCGAGTCTCAATTGATCTCTCGCAAGTCTAGAGTCACGGTACTACTACTAGTAGTATGCGGTGCTATTTCTGACTAGTGCAAGGGTGTATATCGCCACCGCACAGTCCAAGTTCTTTGTTGTGCAGACATTTTTCATTTTGCCCATTGATTCTCTCTCCTCCGAGTCTTATTTTCAACTTTCCATTTCTCTACTATTCTACCAACAATCTATCGACATCTTTGTGTAGTGGTGATACCCTAGAGTAGAGTGTTGTTCTGTGGTGTTTCTAGTACTTGCCAGTGTCCCGTGACTTCCATTTGCGCCTGCCATTTTGAACTCCAACATCGACGACATTCGACAACATTCAGCATCATCCACAATTCTACCACTTTCGATATCGCGTTTACATACACTACATCATGGCGCGGAGCATCAATTGCTATTCTCAGTACGGGGTCTCCGAATGTCTCATTCAGTGGCAAACCATTCATAGTCTCTCTGACTATTCTTTCACCTCCGATCGCCGACCATTCGGCCGACCCGCGCAAGCCTCATGTAATGAGAGCAGCACATCCAAGTGTTATTCTGGGGAGCAATCACACTTATTCTTGAGTCCAGGAACCGTTGGAATTCGTCGCGGATCCCTAAAGGATAATCTCGGATTTCGTCATATTGCATGGTACCTGCAAGCCTCATCTACGAACGTTCGATGAATTCTTTTGATATGATGTCATGGAGGGATGCCATATCAGTTCTGGCGCAGCGCCAATCTGAACACCACGATCAAAGTGTATCATGATGATGATGCTTGGTTCCACCCGAGGACCATTCTTGGCCTCACCCTGTACCCGGTACTCAGTCAACCCTGCTTTTGTCCCTCGTTTGCGCGGTACCGAGTACGCCGTGCCCGCCCAGCCACTTCATCCAGTCGTAGGCCCCAGAATCAACGGAATCCCTTCAATCGTACTGCTCGACCCATCATTGCTTGCCCACTCTCGTTTTCCAACCCACCAACCCAATCCCGCACTGATCCAGTCTGTCGGATGGCGGTCCCCATGGAGGTCTTGGTTTAGTGGACTCTGCTACTCCATCTGCCGCGTCTAATGTCCAATTGCACCTGACCGAGCCCCAACTGTGGTCGGTTGACAGCGGATTGCACATCACTGCCCTTTCCCTCGGTCCTGCCCACATGCTCTGGCTGGCCACTCTCCGCTTGCCCCTCCATAGGGCTTTTTTGCCCTCCCCTCTCCACCACTCCGATTGAAGTTCTCCAGATCGTCGTCCAAATCCCATTCTCTCGGATTCCATCCTCTCAGGTACAACACAGCTCTTGCAGTTGCGATCGACACGCCTCCCCGGTGGATACTGTACATTACATACAACGCTCCCTGATGAACTCAACTGCAGAGATCCACTCCACCGTCGCTCAGATTCCCGCGGTGTTTCACCCACTGGGTGATCGATAATATCAGTGCGTGGGCTGTGTGGACAACGTGGGTTGGCGTGGGCTGCCTAGGACTTTTATTATAAAAAAAGTCCCCAGTAGCATTATCGGCGCGCTTTCTGATGGTGCCCTGACCCTTCGCCTGCACGCCTGTCTGATCACACCACTGTACGACTGACCCTTCAACGCAAAGGAGGTGATAGATCCGAGCCCATTCCGCCCCATTTCTAGGCCTCTTATCCCCTCCCCTTCGGTCCTTTCCCGCTATTCTCGCCTCGATTCTCAACGCAAGGATGTCTTCCAGCCCAGAGAATAGTCGGCCAGGGACCGCACGGCAACGGTCGGGAAGCGAAGTGCCCGTGTCTAGACCGACATCGATCGATATCTCCGCAAGCCGGCCGGATCATAGGGAGCGATCACAATCTTTATCACACAACGATGGGCTCCCGGCCTCTGATAATCAATTTGACAGCATCGACAGAGTGTTCCCTATCCGGTCGGTCGTCTCTGTTGACCCATCCGCGGCTCTGGCTGCACACTCGGCGCAGTCACGGGGCCCGATTTCGCCCACTCGAGACGGAGCTCGTCAATACACGATAATATCCGCTCAGACTTGGAGTGAATTACAATCCCACACCCCGCCTCAAGTACAGTCACAACCAGAGTCGCAGTGCCAGTCTCCGCGGCCGTCAAACCCCCCGGTCGAAGCCGACCCCGAACCATCGATCCCCACGGATGTCCCTCGCCACGAGACCTACGCTACAAACGACAACACAGAACTTGGTACACATTCAATGGCATCGCGTGTGGCCCATCATCCGGAGAGATATGCCAGAGCGAGGACAGATAGCCCTTCAGCGACTGGCTCTGCCAGACCCTCGGAGCAAGCGCGACAACAACAGGCACAGGTATCAACAGTTGAACACGATGATCATGTTACTGCACGCTTCAGACATGTGGAAATCGAAGGTGGCCATGCTGTTATCACCGGAAGACGTGGAGAAGCATTCCAATATTGCAAAGATGAACCCATTCGATTCCCGGGCGCAGTGCAGAGCTTTGGTCTTATGATTGTGATGAGGGAAGAATCGCCAAACGAACTTGTCGTTCGCATTGTTAGCGAAAATTCGATTCAGATGATCGGCTATACACCAAAACAGCTTTTCGAGCTTCAGAACTTCTGTGATATTTTGACAGACGATCAAGCAGATACATTGTTAGACCACATTGATTTTGTTCGAGACGATGCTTACGACCCGGTTGTCGATGGGCCAGAGGTGTTTATATTGTCAGTCAAGTTGCCATCTGGAGAGCCACGCCGATTTTGGTGTGCAGCCCATGTTAGCCAGTCCCAGAAGGACATGATCATCTGTGAATTCGAAATGGAAGACGACGAAGTGAACCCTTTGAACGTTGCTGGTCTTGTCACTCCAGCTTCTCCGATCGACACACTAGGTCAAATACCTAATGCTGAACAATTCGTGGCCAGCACCATCAACATCAGTCAACCGCTGCGTGTCCTTCGTAACGCACGACGACGAAGAGGCGAAGCAGCAGCGATGGATGTGTTCAGCATGCTAACTCAGATTCAGGAACAACTCGGTCGGGCCCACGATTTAGATCAATTACTCAATATCGCAACTGGATTGGTCAAAGAACTCACCGGTTTCCACCGAGTCTTAATATACCAGTTCGATAGCAGTTGGAATGGTCTTGTCGTCGCCGAGCTTGCTGATCCAAAAGCATCGATTGATTTATACAAAGGTCTGCACTTCCCGGCCTCCGATATCCCCGCCCAAGCTCGCGAATTGTACAAGATCAATAAAGTCCGTCTTTTGTACGATCGCGATCATGAAACCTCGCGCCTGGTTTGTCGAACAGTGGAAGACCTTGAGAACCCTCTGGATATGACGCACGCCTATCTTCGAGCCATGTCTCCCATCCACATCAAATACCTAGCCCATATGAAAGTGCGATCGTCCATGTCTATCAGTGTCAACGCTTTCAACGACTTATGGGGCCTGATCTCATGCCATTCTTACGGTGACCAAGGCATGCGGGTGTCTTTCCCGGTGCGCAAGATGTGTCGACTTCTTGGAGACACTGTCTCTCAAAATATTGAACGGCTTTCATACGCATCTCGCTTACAGGCCCGCAAGCTAATCAATACCGTTCCCACGGAAGCCAACCCCTCTGGATATATCATCGCTTCATCTGATGACCTGCTTCAGTTATTCGACGCGGACTACGGTGCTCTCTCCATCCGCGACGAAACCAAAGTCTTGGGCGATAACACACACTCACAAGAAGTACTGGCCTTACTCGAGTTTATACGGATGCGTCAGATTAATTCGGTGCTGGCTTCACACGACATCATTAAAGATTTCCCTGATCTTTATTACCCGCCAGGACTGAAAGCGATTTCCGGACTGCTTTACGTTCCCCTGTCGACTGGCGGAAATGATTTTATTGTTTTCTTTCGTAAGGGTCAACTCACCGAGATCAAGTGGGCAGGAAATCCCTACGATATCGCCAAGCGGAAAGCTACAGCTGGCTACTTGGAACCTCGCAATAGTTTCGCTGCATGGCGGGAGACCGTTCTGAGTCAATCGCGAGAATGGTCTGAAACGGATGTCGAGACGGCTGCTGTATTGTGTCTTGTTTATGGAAAGTTCATCAAAGTGTGGCGACAGAAAGAGGCTGCTATGCAAAATTCTCAACTTACCAAGCTTCTGCTTGCCAATTCTGCTCACGAGGTTCGGACGCCTCTCAATGCGATCATCAACTATCTCGAGATCGCACTGGAAGGGTCCCTGGACGCCGAGACCCGTGAAAGCCTGACAAAATCGCACTCCGCCTCAAAATCGCTTATCTACGTTATCAATGACTTGCTGGATTTGACGAACATGGAGAAGGGGCAAGAATTGATCAAGGACGAGAAGTTTGACCTTTCGGCCACTTTTCAAGAGGCAAGCGATATGCTTTCCGGTGAAGCGAAGCGGAAAAACATCTCATATTCCGTTTCTGTCCAACCCGGTATACCTGCGCTAGTTTTGGGCGATCAGAGGCGCGTTCGACAAGTGTTCTCCAATCTCATATCTAACGCAATCCAGCAAACTGTGTCTGGAGCTGTAACTGTGGAAATGTGGCCATCGGCAACTCAACCTTTGGAAGGGCATGTGGCCGTCGAAACGATGGTTGTCGATACTGGCGCCGGCATGTCAAAAGAGAAATTGGAGGCTATGTTTCAAGAACTCGAACAAGTTTCCACCGACGAAGATTATCAATCAGATGAGGATGCCGGGGCAGAGGAAACCCCTACATCCGAGAAGAAGCCCCGCCAAGTTCTTGGTTTGGGCCTTGCTTTGGTGGCTAGAATCGTCCATAACATGCACGGTCAGCTGGGAGTGAAGTCGGAAGAAGGCAAGGGCAGTCGTTTTAAGATAATGCTGCAATTCAAACTTCCCGATGGTGTGGCCTCCGTCTCTCCAGCCACGAGTCTTCCTGGTCACGCTTCTATTCCACCGACGCCTATGATCTCAGACCGAGAGTTCACTCTGGTCGGCGGAGTTTCCGACAACCGCGAGATTCGCCGGCGGAGCTCCGAGAGTCTTCGAAGTGGAGGAAGCTCTCGTAGTGGAAAGAGTCAAGCTGATCGCCTGATCAGTGCTATCCAGGAACCCCCGTTCAGTCAAAAGACTCGCAGCAATAGCACTGATAGCAAACAAGTGAGGTTCCAGCCGACTAGCCCAGCAAGTGTCAGTCACATGTCACAGGCTATGGCGTCGTCCCCACTGAGCGGGAAGAGATCTTCAACCTCATTCGATCCTCTTGCCAGTCTTGGGGCCGTTACACACACACCACCAACAACATTGCAAGCTCTCAAGACTCCGCCAACTGCAGGTACGGCGAACATCACGGACTCAGGAGTCCCGATGGGCGCTGTGCGTGTTTCGGAACGTGTCTTCCAGCAGGCTGCCCAGGGGCAAGAGGATCAGTCTTATTTCCCTCGCATGCCTCTCCAGGCACCAGGGACGGCCGAGACTATCTCAACAGCGGAGCCGTCTTCGACGACTCCTACGTCGATCGCGCCAACCAGTGCCACGTTACTTCGCGTCCTCGTCGCTGAGGATGATCCTATCAACTCGAAGATCATCCACAAGCGACTGACGAAATTGGGACACACGGTGGAATTGACTGGAAATGGTGAGGCATGTGTCAATGCATACTGCTCGAATAGCAAGTCTTTTGATGTGATCATGATGGATCTCCAGGTAACCAAGAACTCGGATCCCCTTTGAAAGTTGTCTTTCGACTCTTTTGCTAACATGTAACTAGATGCCCATTGCCGACGGGTTCACTGCGACCCAACGAATTCGTGAATACGAGGCGAATGCCACTCCCGAAGTTCTCTCCGAACGTGCAAGGGTCAACGCCCGAGTGCCCATTTTTGCGGTCTCTGCTTCTCTATTGGAAAACGAATGCGAGAGGTACATAAAGTGCGGGTTTGATGGTTGGGTCATGAAACCAATCAACTTCGCTCGACTTAATGTACTTCTCAATGGCCTTGTTGACCTTCACGCGAGGAAGGGTGCTACGTATCAACCTGGCCAATGGGAGAATGGTGGATGGTTCGACCATCGTTAGCGATTGCATTGCATCTGCTTTTCCAGTGAAGCCTTCAGTGGAAACACTCTCGTTTATATCCGCGACATATTAACGAAGCGCACCCAATTTTCCGAGTTATATCACCCCCCTCAAACACTCCCCAAAACAGCAAAAATCAACACAAATCTGCATTATCTTTCACCAAAAGCCCGATCGATACGAATAACACCGAATACGACAGAAATTTACGATTCCCTTTCTCAACTCTTTTCCCCCCTCCCCTACCTTTTTACTTCATTTCGTTTTCACTGTTCTGCATATCGGCCATGTACACGAATAACGGCCTCGGTTCATTTCGGCGTTTTCATTCTCTTTTTTTTTTCTCTTGGAGCCTGGCTAAAATATACGATACCCGTTTCCTAGTTCCCATTTTTCCTTTTGGTTGTTCAAGTTTGCGTGGGAATTTGGAGTCGTTTGATTGCGTGACGATGTCATGGTTCTTATGTTTGTATCATATATCAAAGTTGGACTTGATGCTGCTATATACGGGCAGAATAAAGCCGGAGTACATACAGCAACTGCATTTGAAACACTATTACTACTTGTATAAAGTGCCTTTAAGTAAATGTGATGCTCTCCTGGGCAATCATATGATGAGACACATCCGGCCCTGGAGGGTGGTTGTTCTAGGTATCAAAAGGGGGCTCATTGGAATTACGTCCATTCACGCCCGTACCTAGTACCTACCTACAACTAGTTAAGTGGGTAGTACTAGTCTCGTTCAACTAGTATTTATCTCATTCATGGCCGACGTATCTGAGCAAAAGATTCAATTAGGCGGCAAGCATCAAGTTGTTTCTATTCTAGATTCTGTGAAATACTGAACATTCCGGTGTCCCCAATGTCCTTTGGGGCAACTTTCTGCTGACAGTTCATGGAGTTCCACCCACCATAGATGTTTGTGTTTCCTTTTTTTTTTTTTCTATTTTCTATTAAACGAAAAAAATCCGCTGAATTAACTTTAGGGCGTGTCTCTAGTTATTCCTGATGACAAAATGGAAATAGCCTCGTCTTCTCTCGAGAAATCCGACTTTCCTCCTTGCGCAAAGCGCGTGGGGTGTCCTCATCTGCATGGGTTCAAGGCTCGACCTCCATCAGAACACTTCCGCATCTGCGAAAACATTCCAACCACTTCTTTTGTACCGCAAGTCCGACGCTCTCTGGGACCTGGAAGAATTTCAAAAATCTCACTTCGAGAATCTGAACTCCACGGATACCATTAGCGCTACAGATCCCCGACTCCCGCCGGCAGTTTCCTGGCCACGCCAAGAACGATTGCCTCCTGAATTTTCCCTCGTACGAATCCCAAGTGCTGAGATATTCTGCGAAGCCTTGATTCTTCTTCTGTATCGGGATTACGATACTACTATTTATGAACTTTATTAGATGGCACTGCAACGTTGACTTATATCCTGGAACTCGTGCATGGGACGGGATAGATAGTATCTTTGATGGGAGTCATCTGGCGACTCGGATGAGGATAGGGGATTCTACAAGTTTGCTCTCAGAGCGAGAGATGGTGGAACTTGAATTTTCAAGCTTTTGGATCAGCTTCGTTGTGAGCTGGCTTCGGGGTCGCTTGCCAGGAGTAGTAGTGCATTACTACTAGGTGCCTCACAAATCATACACACCATTATGCACAACAGAATCAAGAATAGAAGCAAGGTAATATTGTTAATATCCGATTATTTTCGGTGCAGCTACATTGTGCGATGTAGTATGTGAAGGAGCCCAACGTCCCCGAAACCCTTTACAAGAGGTATCGGAAACTCTCAATCTCAGTGTCAGTCTTGTTGGACAGTTCATCCCGTAATTCCGCTCCAACAGTCATTTCCTCGGGTTTTCCAAATAACCGGTCCCGACGACGATTCTCGTAGATGTAATAGAAATAGAGGACGATTAGGAAGAAGATACTCAGTACGAGACCGGACATTGCAGCTTTGATGCCAGTCTAGAAGAACCAGTTAGAACAGTGAACAAAGTCGGGGAAAAAAGCACCCTTCAAGTTCCAAAACTTCTCCGAGTCGGCAAAATTAGGTATATGATTGGAACTCACAGGATAAGAAGGCTCCTCACTCGCCAAAAAGAACTGAGGCCCAATAACATTCCCCACGCAGTACGAAATAAACAAAAGCGAACTAACAACGCTTTTCTTCGAGAATCCCGCTACATTCGATGTAACGATACTCAGCGAAATAGGCAAATTAATCGCATAGACGATTCCAATGCTCAAACCAACCATTCGCCCGACTTGTTCTTCTGGATTCAGTTTCCAGATGAGTAACATGCCGACGACGGAAACGAGCGTGTTGAAGATTTGAGCTAGGACGCGTGAGTGTGGGATGTAGGTCACGGCTAGGGAGGTTAGAACTAGGAAGATTATTTGGGCGGCGCCTTGAGGCATTTGCATTAGCAGGGCTTTTAGGTCTGTGAAGCCGAATCCAGCTGTGATGATTGAGGTGAACTTGGAAGTAGCCATGGATGTTAGCTTGTCTGGCCTTTCAAAAACTTGCTTTTGCGCTCATAGAGATGTTTCTTAAGACACTTCTGGGGACTGGGTTGGGATGGGACTTACAGTTGTGATACCGCCATTGCAAAGATTCGACGTCAGGGAGTTCAAAACAAGACACCATGTCTGCGGATCTTTAAGAGCTTGCGCGGCTTGCGACCATTTGAATTTGCCCGTGTCCAGGACACCCGTTTTATTCTTGATTGTGCGTTGAATAGCGATTGCGCGCTCGTTCTCTGTTAGGAAGACGGCCTTGTCGACAGAGTCGGGTAGGAAGAAAAAGAGGACAATGGCATAAGTCGAGGTGAAGGCGCCCAGGATGAGGAAGAGAAGTTTCCAGTGCTCGATTGCTGTTGTGTTGATGTTGCCGATGCCGTAGGCGATTAATCCGCCGACGAGGACAGCGATGCAGTTACCGAAGAACCAAGCGGATTGTCTGGGGGTGTATTAGTAAAAATGTTTCAAAGAATTGCATGAAATGATAGCAGAAATGCATGGGACCTCTATACACTTACCGCATTGGCTGCTCCTCGCGCTTATAAAACATTCCTGTGAGCAAAGTGAAGCCCGGTGCGATGGCTGCTTCGCCGACGCCGAGGAAGAATCGAGCACACATCAGTCCGGCGAAGTTGGTTGTCGCGGCGTGACACATCAAAATACCACCCCAGACACATCTGAATTGATCAGTACATGGTCATTTGGGGCTGGTGAAGGGATGAGACTTACACTGAGCAAGCCAGATACTTTCCAATCGGCAGACGAACAATCACGTATGAGCTTGGCCAACTCCAGAAAAAATAGCCAAAATAGAAGACAGCCGATGACCAGGAATAGTTTGAGCCGCGCAGGTTCTGCTTGAATCAGAGACGGACTGAAACCAATATGGGATACTGCTGTATCACTATGAACCTACCAGGTCTTCTCGTAGGTTAAAAAGCGTCGCTTGACTCAGAGCAAGCTTATCAAGGAATTGAAGAAAATACGCAACTCCCATAAGCGGAATCAAACTGAAAAATGTCAGAAATGCATCACGTCTGGAAAATTCGAAGCCAGAATCAAATACTGTCACTGGGTGCATTGGAGTCACTCACTAACAGTCCAGCTTTCGCAAAACCCTCCTCTCCTCCTCCGGTGTAGCCTCAACCGCAAGCATCTGCCCGATATCAACATCGTGGCGAGCAGGCTCAATATCGACCTTAAGGTCGCGTTCGTCCGACATCTTGATACAACTTGAAATAGGCCAAGAAACTGGCAGTGGAACTGACAGCAAAGAACTCAAAATCGAAATCAAAACACGATATCAAAAACACAAACAGCCCCTATTTTAATCCCACCGCGGAATACAGCGGCATTTGAACATCTCAATCCTCGCTCGAAATCGGCGTCAACTTCCCTCCCAGACCCCGACATCTGTGCAGTTCAGTCGCTTGAACCTACCAATACGGATAATCCCCGGTCTCTTTCCGCAGTGGGGGTGGAGAACAAGGATGGACTTGGGAGAAAAGAAAAACGCCACGAAAGGAAGCTTAATACAATTCAACCAATAATGGGATAGAGATGAGTTGGGGGATAGTAATAGATTGATGCATTTTGGATTGCTCTTAGGACAATTATTCCAAGATTTGCCTACTTTCCTTGCCTGGCCTGTCTTTCGTCTCCTTTCCCCGCGGATTCGGGATGGACCCTTTGCGGGGAAAAGGATCCATGGGATAATTTCCACACTTGGCACCTGGCATCAGGCATCTGGCGGGCCTGGATGCACGATCCCCGGGTTCCAGCCCCGGATTTTGCGCCGGTCTTGCAGCCGGTGACGGACCCGGTCTGGGGATGTGGGGTTTTGCTTGTGGTCGGGTGGCAGATTCGGCAGATGCGAGAGTTTAGTGGCTTTTGTTTTGACTGGATCTCGGGTGTTCGTGCTTTAGGGTGATTTATACGAGAGCGTTGGCGGGATGAGCCGCGTTGATAAGTCTTAGCACGAGAATCAGGTGTGCTCTGTGATAACTAGTAGGTACTACTTGTAGGAGAACCCCGAAATGCACTTCAACTACCTACTAATGCATTGGTTATTTTAAGATCATGGGACTCTGAGTGTAAAGATCAAAGAGAAATTCGAACTGATAGGTACTCGTATAAATCCAAATTATAGTAGATTGGAACTTGAACATTATGATCTGTCGTTTAGACATCCCAGTGAGTTCCAACATGCCAGTTTTTGTGCGCACATCATAGCACAAAATGCACTGTTCATGAATCAATCCTTCCGACTCGGAGACCTTTGGACCATTCCAGAGGTTCTGACAATCACCATTGAAAACGACCAGCACAGATCATGAAGGCTCTGCCTCTCTAGCCCCCTCCCCAAACGCAAAAGCAGAATTCAACTCCTGCGCGCGGGCCCTAACAGGCCTGCCATCCATAAAAACCCTCATCTCAACAACCTTCAAGTCGTCCTCACTCTGCCCCTCCAAATCAAGCACATTGAACTCCCGAATCTTAACTGCGAACTCATCCGGGTCATTCTTGAAGATCGTACAACTAGTCGCTTCGAACATAACCGTTCTTTTAAGACGCATGTTACCGAGCAGTGGGGCATAAAGCGTATCTTTATCAGATGTTCCGTGTTCTGGATTATCCAAGTTTTTCTCGGCGCTTGTGAGAGATACGCTGGCGTTGTCGCGGTTTAACAGGTCGATGTCCCAGGCTATATGGACTTGATGGTGGAAATGGGATAGGTGGAGGCTTCTAATTTCGAGGAGGGGGATTGTAGAGCTGGCGGTGCTGGGCGGGTTGCTGCAGACTAGGATCGGGGCGTTGGGTGTGAAGAATGGATTTAGGGGATTTTCTGATGGGGCTAGGGAGTCGAGGGCTGGGAGGAAGGATTTCAGAAAGTTGAGGCCTGGTGAGGTTTTTGGTGGGATCGTTTCGTAGGGGCCGTGGTGGATGGTGATTGTAGATTCCATTGTTCGCGACAAGAGTAGATGTCAATAGAAACTGCATGGGGAGTAGTACTGGTCCGATTTCACTGGGCAGTTATCAATGGTTTGAATATTGATGGTGTTGATCGAGTGCCGTCATGCTAACGTATGGCGTTGCTGGCACTCCGCGGCCTTTTGGTCTGACAGTGTCAGCCTCACAACTTGAACTTCTTCCAAGGTTCAGGTTGTCAGCGGTAGCCATGCAGGGATTGGCCGTTTATTAGACTCAGAGGAGAAGTGGATAGAATCAGTTTTATAAACAGTGTATACAAGTATAAATATTTAACAGCTAAGGTAGAGTACAGTCGTTCACAATAGTGATACATCGGTAAATCAATATACATCATAGAAATCATGATAATTGCGGACTATTCGTGTCGCGCGTGGAAGGACGTATCCTCCTCTCCGACATGGGAAGACTCTCCATGGAGAGATTATTTGAATTCATCCCCCAGCCGCTGAATCCCATACGGGACTTTCTGCGCGGCTCCACTGGTGCCGCATGAGTGACATCGGAGGTCAATTGTGAGGGGTCCACGAATCCGGGATATTCGTCGTGCTCGAGAGATGTTGGTTGGGAGCGTTGAGTCTGGACGAGGGAAACCAATTTTCCCAGCACGCCGAATTCCAGCTTCAGCTTGATACTGTAGACCATTGGTTTGAGGGTGGTTTGAAGGCTGTAGTAACCGATGTACTCGACAACTAGCAGGGCCACGTCCAATAATATAATGACAAAGTTGATGGCTAATAGTTCGTACATGATTTTTGACCTCCGTCGATCTTTCTCTGGCATCAGGCTCAGCAGCTTGACTGTCTCGGAGATATAGATGCCAGATATGACGAATTCCTGCGCGCAGAACCAGGCCAATTGCATGCGCTCCATCACATTGTATCCGCGGATAAACGGGGGCGTTTGGACATAGGCGGTGGCGAAGGTGAGAACGGTGGTCGGGATGAGGAGGAGGACTGCGTCGATAATGATGAGGTATAGGACGAAGCGCAAGATGGTCTGGCTTTGAACAACGAGATGGAGTCGGGAGTAGAGGACGACCGATTGACCGGGGACCATAACATAAAAGCCGATTGTTGAGAGGGTGAGGGATAGCCAAAGCGGGGCGAGGGCGAAGAACTCGAGTATATATGCGATGGTATGAGGGATAACTCCGAGGGTGACGGAGAGCAGTAGGGTCCAAAAGTATAGGCCGCGATAATGCTGAAAGGTGAGGAAGAGCAGGATGAAAAGCTCGACGGCGTTGTACAAGGCAATGGAGGAGAAAACGATCATGAGAATGCGCACGGTGAAATTTCCACCTTTGTAGCCTCCTATGAGACCATCCGGGGGGTCTGATAGCGTTGACATTTTTGCGACAATCGAACCAATTGGTGTTCCTCTTGCTTCCTTGTCTTTATATTTCCGTTGTTTCTGTCGGGGGTTTCTGCTAGGAAATTGGCGGGTAAAAAACCGGGCTGGGCCCCGGGATCACGAGTCGAGTCAAGATATTGTAGCTGGTCACAGCCATCGTCTCTAGGAATGGGACATGGAGAGGAATTGGCGATGAAAGTTCCAATGAGTCGAATTGAGTCGAGCGACAGTTCAGCGCTGGACTCGATGCTGTCTAAATTTGCGATCCGATGTCGGCAGTCGGGAGGACTCGACCGGGTGAAGAGGGAGAGGAAGAGGAAGAGGAAAGAGATGAAGGGAGGGGCGAGATGAAGGTAGGCAACCCGCAATGCACAGTTCACACAGTCCACTTCACTCAAAAATGTGCGAATTGTGGAGGAGAACTGGAGAACTGGGGAAGAGGGGCGAGTGGGCCTGATCAGCGATCACGCGAGCAGGTGGTGTGTCAAGTGGCCCTTGACAGTGGAGTAGAGTATGTACCGGGGGGAGACAGTAGATGTAACAATTGAAATGTACAGTGAGTGAGTGAGTGAGTGAGTATATGAAGAGGAAGAAGGGAAGAGAAGAGAAGAAGAGGTGAAGTTGAAGTTGAAGTCGAAGTTGAGTTTGCCGGACAGAAAAAAAGGAAGGAGCGAGTGCCGAGCTTTGCCGAGACTCGCTCTTTCCTTTTTGCCACTTCAACCTAAACTTTTTCTCTTAACACTCTGTTACTTTGTCACTCTTACTCTACCACTGTTATATAAATGCATCTCTGTATATCACAGACAGTTTACATTATGGATTGAACTGACACACTCGATATAATTGCAATTTTTGTTGCCATAGAGGAGTTGTCGCAGCATCAGCACACCCAAAATTTTATTAATTTTAAAAGTATTAATAAGTGGCCACTACTTGCTGTTAGGTATCTGGACAGTGGATGGTGAGAATATTTACTTAGTAGCGGGCATTTAACTCATCAATTCGCACGTTACTGTATACCCTCATCCCTTGATACCCTTCCTCGGGATACTTCTGTCTCCCCCCGTAGCTTTAACACCAACGCTTGGACCAATATAATCAGGTCTGTGCAACGGCGTAAGATTCTGCCGCCTTTTTAAAAAAAGTCTGGTTCCTGGGCACTGCTAACTATTGTGTGCGGAGTACGGAGTATGTACTGTGTAGCACGGTTGACCCCTGCAGCTTCGCGGGAATCGGTCGTACATTAGTGCCGTGGGGGCTGGATCGGGCGAACCAGGAACGAAGCCCAGTCTGGCTCTGGGCTAAGTGGCCTGAAAATCCGAGTCGTCCACCTGGATCTAGATCCCATTCATAATAGCACTTGAGGTCGCAGATATAATATACTATTTGTATCTGTTGCTTTTCTGGTTCTATGTTGCCCAAGTTTTATGTGATTAAACTTCGTGATGACAAGGCTTCGTGAATCTCAAGTGTTCTTACCAGTTTCCAGGCTTCTGGATTGGAGACGAACATCCAAACTGGAGGGCTGAACAAGTCGCGGTGTGTTTTTCTCTTGGCATTTCTACATGGAAATCTTCATAGGGGCGTTTCGGACTTTCACATTCTCAGCAGCTCTATCAACATTCGTTTCATGATACGCTTGGCGAGAGGACGGATGGGAGTATTCCTACCAGCACAAAGGAAGCTTGTAGGAATTACCCTTTTATGAACAATTTTCGCTGTGGAATAAATAAGGTACTCAATCGGTTTTGAGAATTGTCTGATGAAGGACACGGAATTGTAAAATCCACAGTACAAAAGGTGAGACTAGAACTTGAAGTTCACCTTGAGAATTTTCGAGATCAAGAGGCAAAGCGGAAGTGTCTGAGGGGAAAAAATGAAAGACTGAAATACGTTACTAGATACCTGGGTAAGCAGTAGTGCGGAACATGAGGAGACCAACAACAACTTCAACCAACTTGAACACAGCATGGAGATTCCCCGCGTGGAATACCACTGTTCACCTTTGCTCGAAAAGTGTGTTCCCTCCTTTTCAAGTTGCTTAAATCTGAGTAGACGTTGTGTTCAGCCCGATTACGCAACAAGCGCTAGTCTGTGTTTTGTGAGGCTTGTTGCTCCATTCTGCAGCGTCGACCTGCGAAATGTTGAGTTCCCTGGGGTTGTATAAAAGTGAAACGCGATGGTTGAGAGGTAAATGAATGCTCTGAAGAATCCGAGGAGCCACCCGTGGGTTGGTAATTCACACGACGGGTGTATGCAAAAACCCTGTTTGCTAGGACCTTTGACACGCCGGACAGGTAACAGGTAAAGGTGCTAGCGAAGGTTCAAAGAATCTTTGAGACGAGTTAGCAAAGGTCTTGGTAAAAGTCTCATCGCCCAAGAGAGTCGCTACTGACTCCAGGGATTAATGCCCGGCCCGCTTGGGAGTGGACAGTATTCAAAGCACCAATGCATGAGATGCCACTCTTGATGGCTTCTCGGGAAATGGATTATGACTGAAATTCCATGAGAATAAAATCGGAGAAATAGGAGTAACTTGAAGAATAGTCGGCAGGATTGCAGGCTTTCAGGGACCCAATAAGCCTTTGAGATGATGTGAAATTGCATGAAAGAAGGACTTCAAAGGCTGCCTTTGGAAGAGAAGTTGTTCACAAGAGAGAGAGCCCTCCTACTGGAGAGAGAGGACAGAATTGTTAGAAAGCAAAGTGCGCCAATTAATGGTTGCCTGGACGTTCCTTGACAAAGTAGTACCTCAAATGTCAGTACGAATAACAATATCCCATGCTTTTCGATCTGAATTTGCGATGCGATAACACTGCTGAATACTGTCTTGACATAAATAGGATGTACATCAAATCTTCATATCAGAACGAATTGTATGCATCATGATTATTATAGATTGAACAGACAAGCCGTTTACGCTCAAAGGTATCTCGACTTAATCTGCCAGATATGGTATTTCACCCAGGTCCAAGTCTCAGCCTATTCCTCGAAAAGCAGATATTTCAGGCCTTGTTTGAATAGTAATCATGAAAATGAAGTTGTACACACTCCTACTATGCAAATGGCGGCCCCCCACTCTTTGGAATCATTTTAGCCGCAAGATCCACTCTGCCACGTGTGGTTCACCTGATTGATCGAACCATTCAGACAACTTTGGTACAGCCAATCACAGTTCAAGGACTGGGTCCAGCTAAGTGGCTTACCTAATCTACCCATATCACCCAAGATAAGCTGTCATTACTCCAAGGTACTCTTCCTGCCTCCCACTCTCTCTAGATCCAGACAAATACCTTGCATTATTGGACGATTTTGAGTATTTGAGAGTGCAGCAATGGCACAACCTAGCGAAAATGTGGATACAATCACCCCCCACACCCCAGCAAAGGACCCCAAGACCAATTATGAACGACGACGTGAACAAGTGAGGCGGGCTCAGAAGTAAGTCACAGGGATGACATGGTGGAGTATGCTACCAAATACTGAATGTGGAGATACAGGAAACATCGCGAGCAGAAGGACCTGCAGATCCGAGCACTTGAGGATGAGCTGTACCGGTTGTATAGTTTGACATCTATGGCAGATGAACTCACAGAGCTTCGATTCGAGAATGAGATTTTACGGGATATTATTGCGCGGCATTCTATACAACTACCAACAAGCAGTGAAACTCATAACCTCAATCTAGCCCTGGTTACGATTTTCGGAAATCATGGAACTGGTCAGCATCTCTCGGTCAAGATGCCAGAGTCCAGTGGGCATGTATTCGCAAATCCCGACAACGCAGTGGTGGAGCCACAAAACGCAACGCCGTCTCGGGAAATATGCAGCATCAATCAACTTAACCTTACACAAATGGGAATAAACTTTGTTCTGTCGTAAGTCCCCGAACCACGAAGTCCAGTCAAGTACACCGCTAACACTCCCAGCCTGGAACGACCCTGTCTCTTCCACACCCGTTCCCCAGACTGTGACGCCCCATCCGGCCACGCAATGTCCATGCAAGGAATCCTACTAGCCGGCGCCCCGCTTGAGCTGCCAGATCAAACATCCTGGGAAGTGCCGGCGCAGCAATTGGATAAGTTGTTCGAGCTATCTGGGTACCTCGGGCTGGATGGGTACATTACGCCGATCCAAGCGTGGAACCGGATTATGCAGGATTGCAATGTGGAATCATTTTCGGTTGAGCGGTTGGAGATATTGAGGGCAGCTATGGTTCCGCATATTAAGTGTTACGGGTGAGTGTTCGATGGCTCTGAGTACCTAGTAGGTAGTAAGTTCTGGATCGGGACTGACGGGTTTAGATTCGGGGCACTTATGGAAGAGGAGATATTTGAGCAGCTTTTCCAGGAGATGATAAGCTGATAGTATGATGATTCCCAGTTTAAATAGGTAGTAATAATTATGATTACGATGTATGCGTGACTGAAACACTTAAATTGGCAAAATAAATCCCATAATAAGTCTCAGTCCAGCTAATCCAATCGGATCGGATGAGTGTAGAAAAGATTCCAAACCATCTCCGTGTCAATTGTGGGTCCATCGATGCCCACCCGCTGATCTCAACTGGAGGGCGTTTGGAATCATCCAGCAGGATCCCAATTGATGTGGAATCATGACCATCCCAATATACTATAAGTAAAGGACAGAAAAACTTGAATCCCATCGCAGTTCGAACACAAAATCAACGACGGACAGAAAACAATTACCAATCTCCCTCCTGAAACCGTCTCAACTCAAAATGCCCGGTTCCGGAACCTGCGCCTGCGGCAACATCGCCTTCGAATACACAGGTACATAAACACTTCCCAAAACCCCAAACCGAGTCCAAGTTGAAACACCACTGACTTAGTACTATTCCCAGGCGAACCCGCTCTAACAGCCCTCTGCCACTGCAAAGGCTGCCAGCAATGGAGCGGCAGCGCTTTCTCCTCGAACGTCGCCATCCCGAGCGCGAATCTGACACTTACAAAGGGGGAACCAAAGAGTTGGGGTCGATTGGGCGATACCTCTGGAAAGGAACATCGGCATTTCTTTTGTGGGGGTATGTTACTACCCTCTCTTACTTCATTTTAGGGAAATTTCTGGATGCGTCGAAGGTAGACTGAGCTAACTTGGCGAACATAGACTGCGGATCGAGCTTGTACTCCCAGCCTGAGGGTATGCCTGGTGTCACTCAGATGAAGAGTGGAAATCTCCAGGATTCGGAAATCGATATACAGGCGGAGATCTTTGTTGGTCGGAGACTGGGGTATGTTGCTCCAATTGATGGTGCGAAGCAGGCACCGGGTATGCCTTGAGTGCCCATTGATGTTGGGAATGGCACTACATAGGTAGTACTAGTAGTTATCCACTGGATCCATAGCTACTGAATAGTATTATGAAGATCATTGAACTTTGTAGGTTGGACATTAGTAGTGTGGGCATCTGGGCAGGTTTAGATGGTATTCAAGATTTCCAACCTTTTGCTTGTATTGGTAGTAACCACTACTAACTATTAATTATCGATACTCTAGAGTCGTAGAGAACGGTAAATACTATCATGCTTAGAACTAGTACTCGTAGTAGCAACTTGCTGTATGAGCATATTACGGCTGTGGGGCACAATATCGAAGATCAAAATGGATGATTTCCATATGATCACAGTTGATTCGTGTGAGCTACGCGATGAAGCAGATGGAAAAGGGAAGAAAAAAGAGACTCCGAAATTATTAGAACTAATACTGTGAAACAAGCTGGTAGATATGTCCTAGTCTCCTATGGAAACATTCGTTGGAGCGGGTGCAACATTGCAACGACTTCAGGAGAACAGAGGACATTTGCAGCATGCAAGATGGCAGGCGATCATGTCCAACGAGGTCGGTAATATGCTGAGGCTCTGTAGGTGTGCCAGTCGTATCATCACCATACTTTGAAAAGATTAACATAAATTGGAACTCATCTGAGTTAACAGCTTGTGTAGATTGTTTGAAACTTCATATTTCCCATATTTTCGGACAAAATGAATTCACATCTTGCTAAACCACAACGCAACCGATTCGCAAGCACATCAAGCATTGATGGAACCATCGCCGGTCAGATCCTTGCCGAGGAGCATGGCCGACATTGACTCAACGTCCTTGTTCAGTCGGGTTGGAACCTATTCAGTTTTCAGACGTTTCTTTCTGTTCGCAGAAACGACATAACCCAGATAGAGTGCCTGGATCTCCGCCATTGTTGCCGACTCCGCAATTTCTGCAATCATTTCCGATCTTGGAATGCCAAGATCAGATTGTGGACAGTTGATCACATTGGCTGCTAGGATCAATGGTGATTGGGTGGGGGGTACAGGACGCGACGAAAATGGTGGTGACATGTCATTCGAATGAGCTGAAAAGGAGTCGAACCTCTCCGCTGTTGCATCAAGCAATAGCGACTGTCTCTTTTCGCGATACTGTACAGGAGGGTCGGACAAATTCGATTCGTCTTCACTTTCGAGAGTGCGCTGGCTTGCAGTGCCTGGTTTGCGAAGATTCACCGAAGAGCTATCGGAAGGGATCGCCGCACTGGATTGAGATGTGCTGACCAGGGAAAGTTGGGTTGAGGAAAGTGGTTTTTCTAACGTGCCAGTTTCTTGATCTTTTTGCGTAGTTCCCGATTCGCGCGTTGAAGACGTAGTAGACTCAGAAGTATTGTATTCTGGATATCTGGGAAAGAGGTAGAAGCACACTTCCCATGTGTCTGTCTCGGTGGAGTCCCCTGCGCTGAAAAGTTCATCGGGCGCAAAGTTTGTTGGAGGCTTCAAGGATGGATATTTAGTGAGGTCAGCACATGGGCGTCGAAAGAACCGCACTTGGTGCATTGGCGTGAGCACTGGGCCATCTGGCGTGGGGTCGATCACGAGATCTTGCCAATCTGTGCAGAAGCCTGTTTGGCCATCATTCATCTTGTATCTGCCTTGTCCAACACTTTTCAAGAGAATATCTCGACTTAAAGGATTCTTGTGATGTGTCAGGTCGACTTGAAAAGTTCCGGGCTCAAGTGGGAAGATATCTGTTGGTGCGAGGACAATTCCAGCCAGAAATGATGAGGCACCGGACGGATTTTGACCTTCTAAACCAAGATCCAGTAACCACCCGATCCGAGAAGCCAGTTTCTCCCCGCACAAGATATGGCTCTTCCTCCAGACTGCAATCCAGGGTAGCCCATGGGCCCACAGTATGACGGGCTTTCCAGACGGGATTCGATATCTGCAAATGGTCCCCTTAACCCCAAAGTCATAAGGATGGCGTGCGTTTCGCTCCCTGTGGCTGAGGGATTTGATTGCAAGATAAATGCCAGTATCGGTGAGACGAGTATCCGAAGAAAAGAGCCGATTGCTGAACCTTTCGTCGGCTGCTGCCTCGGATGGGCTCTCAAAGTCCATACTCAGAAAGGGCATGTCTCGATAGGGCGATCTGAGACAACGTTTATCGAACTTTCGAATGTTGTCCAGTTCTTCCGAATCATCTTGAGTAACTGGCCATGGTTTATTCAGATGCGGGGCGGCTTGGACCTCCTCGGCGTAGCAGTTGGCGCACTTCCGTCTCAAAATCTTAAGGTCCAAGATCAGATCTTCCTTCTTTTCGACTGGCCACACCATCTTGAATAGTGTCCCTGTAAATTTCACTGAGAAGGGGGTTCGAAGGAACTGTAGAGAGAGGGATAGGGAAAAAGGATGAATAAGAGAGAAGGGGGAGAGTGATGAATCGAAATGAAGAAGTGAAATGAAGAAGTAAAATGAAGAAGTGAAGTTGGCGGTTGAGCAGGTGACCCGATTGGGAAAGGGTACCTGGTGCCTTCCTTTTAGGGCAGGCACCTGCTGCTAAGACTCCAAGTTTGTATAAAAAATCAACAAATAAACAAACTCGACTCGAATAGAACTTGAACAGCATTTGATACTAAATGATAAAATAATAGTGAAATAAATCTATATCGAGTGCTCATCGAGACAGAGATGGTATATAGACATCGACACGCCTTTGTATAACTACTACCTATTCTCAAGCAAGGGTACTTTTCACCTGCTGAACAAAATCCACGACTGTCTCTTCAAAGCTGCGATACTTCACCCCCAACTGATCCGCCACCGTCCTACCATCCACTCCATATGGGAAAGTCGGTTTCTTCCCAGACTCATAGTTCGACGTGACCGTTTCCCTCGACCATTCGAACTTCTCCTTGATGATATCCGCAGCATACTCATACGAAAAAGGTTCCAGAGCCGCAGGAAGAAATCGCTTCCCACCTGCTTCAGGTCGCAGCAGGGCCTGAACATGCGCCTCTGCCAGATCCCGCGCATCAATCCATGCTGGAACCCGAGCACCGGGCAAGGGATCGATTCCAGCAGCGACACTCCAGAGAACGGAATTGGACTCATTCAGCTGTTCAATGCTAGGGACGGGGTGAACAACCGGCCCAAAGACCATGGGTGGACAAAGAGTGATGAGATCGAAGCCCGGCTTCTCATTCTTGATGAAGTCCCATGCGGCCAGCTCGGCGAATTTCTTGGAGCCGCGGTATGCTTCCACGGAGCCCGCTGTTGGATCGATGGATTTCTCATATGTGATTGGGTTCCAGTTGTCCGCTGTGTACGTGAAGTCGGATGGTGGGTTGCTGTTAACGTCCACAATTGAAGCGAAGGAAGACGTAAGAATAATGCGCTTGACTTGATTGCCGGGCTTTGCGGATGCTGTGAGAATGGACTTCACGCCGTTGATAGCCGGGATGACGAGTTCTTCTTCGCTATTCTTCGTGTCGTAGAAGAAGGGCTTTTGTCGACTAATTAGCATGTCGTTGGGAGAAATAATGAGGAAACAACTCACACTGGCAACATGAATCACTGCGTCAATTCCATCCATCACCGAATCGAACACTCCGATCTGAGTGAAATCTTCCACCACGACGAAATCTAATTGCGACGCATGTTGTGGTCGTGTGGCTTTCATCTCCTCGCCTTTCCGAGCTGACCGAGTTGACCCGCGGACTTTGAATCCTTTGGCCAGGAGATTATCGACGACATGTGCGCCGATGAAGCCGGTTGCGCCAGTGACTAAGACGTACCTATGTCGCCGTTAGAATCGAGCATAGAGGTGGTGCAGTGCGGAGGATAGCATACGATGGTTTCTGAGTAGCCATTTTGGATTATCCCACAGGAATGAGTTGCTACAGGAAGACGAGTGAAGCAGGAGAAAGTGCAATGACGGAGAACTCAACCCCGCGTGGGGGGTCTATCCGAGTCGGCGTCGGCTTTCCTCCGATGCCACTTTTGACTCCACTGCATACTTTTAGTCCGGCCGGTTGGTGTGGGGGGTGGGGGTTGTCGCGACACAATCATCATCTTATACCAAGAGACTCCTTGCCTAGACATCTCAAGTCAAATATGGACAAGAGCTCAGCAATTTGGTCATAAAAAATTCAGCTATGCGTTGGAAAAGACTGCCATACAATATGGTGTTTGAGACACCAGCATCCACGCTTTCACCATTTACAGTGGCAATTTTCGCTTTGTTTTTCAACAAAGTTAGGACAGTTACTGGATTTCTTTCTCTTAAAGTTGTCTTTCATATTTTATTAGTGACTTTAGGCTATTATCATAACGCATTCGGTCTCATAACGGCATAATGTTTGCCTATGTAACGGTGTTATTCCAAAAACAAAGCCACTGGCAATCTTGAACCTTCACTCATCTTGATGATTGTACTCTAAAGCCTAAGCTACTTTTTTCCGGTAGTACAAGGTGGCTAATGATTAGTGGATCTTATGCATGACTCTGGTCCAAATATCACTATCATAACTGCAGCTCAGGACTTTTCGGATCCATCTTCACTTTGGCCGTGACCAGGTACTATACCTAGGTACACGCAGCTCACAGCCATTCAGAGGTTAAGTATTCAAGTTGTTATTATCAAACTCCCCAGTGCCTTGCATTTGAATCTTGTAGTATTATGGATCCTGAACTGATTGACATTCTTCAATTAAAAGGAAACCCAATGATAGACATCCCTACGACAACACATCTAGTATCCTCTCAAAATTAAGACAGACTGTCTGATAGTTCAATGTGAAATATCAACATGAGTTCACTAAACTTGAAGTTGATAAAGCTCACATGAAAGAGAGGTTTAATATCACATCCTGGGCATTGAGATTCATACTATTAAGGCCCGCATACTAGTATACATGTGCCATCTCCAAGGTGTGACCCCCTCATTCAATCTTGAATGTGATTATCTTTAACATCTAATCCAGTAGGCAAAGGATCTCTATGTCTCTCGGGTGTCGGTGTTTATCCGAGAAGTAACTCTTTTTGCTCGATGTTCATAGGTCGGAAACATGTTCTGCCCCTTTGATCAAAGCGATGATATCGACAAGCAACTCGGTTGCCTCTGGCTTCTAGTCTGCGGAATTTCTCCCAGATTTCGAGTTTCGCTGAAGGTATGATAGTACCAGACTCAGATCAATGCAAAGTGAAGAAAATATTTCGGCCCATGTCTATACTCCTGCTTCAACTCGGAAGTTCTAGATTCAATGGCACACAAGCCTCCGTACGCTTCCGTAGTGAAATCCTCGTACGCATCCTCGAGGCACCGGGAGAGAGAACTTGCTCGCGGAATTTCGACGTTTATATTCCTAGTACTAATTTTCTACATATATCACGGGCTCCAGTTGGGCTCCTAGTACTGACCTCTGTATCCTGAAGCGTGGAGAATTTGATTTAGTACATGACAGCACCACGATTCCATCTACATGCAACGATCTCTGGTGAAGATAATCTGCTTTGACTGATAAAATAGCTGCAAAGTGATGATCGTGTATTTCATAACCTGGTTGCTGTAAGAACTAAATAAACCCTTCCAGTATGGGATAACACAAGTCATGAGCAGTCGCCCGTTGAATTGACGAGAATGACTTGAAGTACTAATTATGCCCTATCAACTTTGTGCAGGCCACAGGCCTCTCAAAACACAGCAGCTCGAGCGTCGCACATGGGCACATTTTTTCATACATGAATCAACCTTAATCCGACTCATCTTCAATCCCAGCAGGTGTCTTCTCCAACCGAACCCCATTCTCCGTAACAACCTCCTTGCTGGGAACAACAACACCAAATATCCTCGCAACCTCCTTTCCCCGATTAACCCATTCATGGTTAACGCCACGACAAACAATAACATCATGCTGATTGAAAACCTGCTCCGCACCCCCATCCGTAATCAGGCTGACGGGCCCAGATAACACGACGAAATAATCCAGACTCAGCGTCCGATGCATCCATCCCGACTCCGCGGGCGGGAGATCAAGAATGCGACAAGAGGGACCCTTGACATCGGCTAGTGGGACAGTGGTTCGGTTTGGCTCGGGGAGCTGGAGCATATTGTCGACGGGAAAACTGCGCGATCGGTGGATTTGAATCACGCCAAAGTTGGAGTCTGGGCCCGGTGTTGTAAAGTTGGGGGCCGTGGTTGGGTCGTAGGGGGTTAGCCATTCGTCGGAGACGAAGGAGGCTTTGCCTTTGTTGTCATGTTCGGCAATGACGCGGCGGATAGGTGTGTCCATTTTGAATTGAGATTGAAGGTGGTAGACTATTGTGTCTTTATTGGATTGGTTTGTATTGATGGTTGATTTATTCTATTGTTTGGTTGAAGAATTGCTTGCTCTTATAGTACTCGAGAGACAAGCGATCGGCTTTCTCGGGCTTCAAATGGATAACACATAGTACAGTATCTTGTGATGAGGTTTTGATTCATAATCCAAGATCATTTATAATCGAATTATCCTTGTGGATTTCGAAGGATTTATTAGTGCTTTAAGATTTGGTCGACATTTTGAAAATCCTCAATACAAAAATGGGGCTCCCGCGTCGGGCTAAATTGCTTCGGGTTAGCAGCGCGAAACCCCCTGGCTTACAAATTATCTTTGTTTCCACTTCTTTCGCTCGGTGTTGAAACAGTAAGCCCCGAGATGGTCGCGATCTTACTCATACAGAGACAATTCTTGGTTTTAGCCTAATTAGCGTGAAATAGTGAGAAGTGTTTAGGGCCGAAGGTAGAGGTGGCATGGGGCAATTTGCGAAGGTATCACAGCTAGAGAAAACTACAATTGGAAGTGCCGTGGAGGTTGAAGGAATGGCCCCCAAACCTTGGAAATTACTAGTTATTTGACTGAAATATGTATCAAAATACAGTTGAATTCTGACGAGAAATGAAAGCTACATCTCCAGCGCGCTCTGCTTTCCATATCAAACCCTGGACTTCTTCCGATTTTGGAAATCCAGCTTACGTTCTCACACCAACTGAAATTCTGAAGCTTGCAGCTCTTTCCTTTGGATCAACCTCGACTTTAGGAGGACGTGAACTTCAAGAACTTAGTGAGATAAATGATCTGCAACCCGCATTCGTGGCCGCAAACGAAAAAGAGCTCATTTCCAAGCAAGCCGAACAGGTAGTATATAGCAGCACTATAGGTCCGTAGCAGAGAGAAACAATGACTCGGACCGGATAGGAGATGTATATGATGCGAGGCTATCTCAAACAGCGTATTAAGTGGATGTCTGGAACTTGAACTTGGCTAATTCCGAGTCGCCAAACCTGTGGGAGCACCAGGCTTGTGACTCAAGCAGGGCCTTCTGCAAGCAGTGGACAGCTTGCTCTCTTTGGTCGTATATCTCCAGCAGATTGCCTCTCAAAATGATATTGCAGGAACTCATGCTATTGAGGAAGCATATGATCATCGTGGGTGCACAAATGAATACGGTTCATCTTGGTCTCGAGGAGACCTAGACAGACACAAATTCTTCTGCCGAGTTCGACGAGAGTCCGACTTGGGAGAGCGCACTCGGAGCGTCCGCCATAGATCGTGATACAGAATGGTGCCAGCCATAGTACTAGGTATAGTATATATTAGTATATACAAGGCGGGGTTCGAGTTGGAGAGCCGAGGAAGAAAGTTGAAGAAGAAATTGACCGTCCTGCGATTCTGATTTTGTCCCACACTGCCAACCCCGGGCCGGTGTCAGAAATGGATGTTATATCGAACACAATGCGGTTTCTTTGATGCTGAGTGCCAATGCCATGGCATCTTCGGCTTGACTTGCCATGGGTCAATTTTGCTCTCATGCTTTCCTCTTCCCAGTTCTTCCTTTTTTCCCCTTTCCCCCCTTTTTGGGGCCCCGGGGGGTCTGCTTTGGGTCTGTGTTTTCTTTTTCTTTTTGATAACTTCGGATGATGGGGTATCTTCGTGGAAATCACTGGTAGTCCCCACGCTCAGAGAGGATTGACAGGACTCCATTCAAAACCGACTAGTTGACATGAGCTGTGGGAGCTCCATTCTGGAGAATGATTGATCAAAGGTCGAGCCACGATCCGTTTGAATCATATAGGTACCATGGTTCACGAGAGTCAAAACCTGCAGCTCGCTCGCTCGGGTCCTTCGGCTGAGTCGCAGAACTGCTTCGTGATAGCCGTGGCTCTTTGCCCAGGACTTGTGTTGCCAATTCTGCGCGATCTATAGTATAGTAAGTGTAGTATTTCGTGACCCCTTGTTCGATCTCATCCATGTAGCACCATGCCAGGTACGGTCAATGAGCTTCCCTGCCCACAAACTCTCCCCACAAATGGCAATGCAAAGAGAGATGTCCCCGGTCAGGAATGCAGTTAGTCCACTATAAGGAGCAGACTTCCACGACGGCGCATCTTATATCCAGAACTGATCGGTTAATTTCATTGACTTCGCTTGAAACATTCCAGCTTCACCTGCAAGATAATGACCACATTGAAGTGGTGATACTTCCCCTGGTACCGATTCAGGAACCAAAGGAATGATTGTCACAGAAGAAACGCGAGAAGCATGACACCCATACAAGACAAAGAAGGCGAAAATAATCATTGAGAACGCAAAAAGGACATCGTGCCCAAATAGCAGAGCTTTCAATCGGCTTCTGCAACAGATGGACGGTCTCCTCTGATCGCTCATTCGCACCCAGTTGACATGATCAACACCGACCCGCACGATACATCTCGGGGACAATGACAGGGAGGTTCAACTGGTCTTCGCGGTTGACGAGCCTGAAAATGCTGGAACTCGACGAGACGTTATCTATTCAAATATGATAGAAAGTTAGAATAGTCTCCCAACAGAGTCGCATGTCTCTCAGGCTGAATGAAAGTTATGGACTGTGGGCAGTGCCAGTTTCAAAAACTCTTTGGACTTACCTCCAAACCTGTGCCGATTGACTCTCAAAGCCATCCAGTTTCACGAGGGATTTGCGATTGGTGCTATAACCACCTGTATATACTACCCACCCGCATTGAATCCGTGGATAGACATGGCCTCCGAATCTCTGCCCTGCAACTTCAAGTTCAATCTGATGAGAATAACAACAGTCTTTCTTCGATTTTAATTGTCGGAGTCTTCTTGCTCCGTAGTGGAACTTGTATTAACACCCATAGGTATGTATCAGATGTTCTGTCATGTTGAGCTGCCCAAGTCATCGATTTTGTGTAGACATCTGCCACTCGTCATGTTCTGAAAACATTTCACAAACAGCATCCAGTCACTGGAGTCAAGGCAAGGTAGATCTCACATCCATGACGCCAATTATCCCGACGACAAGACCCGCAAGCTTGCGATTCAACTTTGCCTTGATTAGGCTTGGAGAGTCGTGTCGAGAGAGAGGACTCGAGATTATACGCGTTGATCGATCTGGGTTTTGTATGTGCAAAAAGCAAAGAGATTTCGTGCCTGGCAGTGGAAGAGCGAGTATTGGCTCCTTCGAGTCCCGGCTCTGCATTGGAAATTCGAACCGAGAGGTAAGTTGTCCATTACCACTGTGACCGTAGGGCGATCAGGCGAAATCTAAGAACGGTAGTCTTAGTGGTAGTAGTAATAACGCAATTCGGACATTTACAAGCGATACTGCACTGGCAGTCGTGTAGTAGGCGGTTTACGGGGTAAATGCCGTCACTATCAGGCTTGTTGGCGGGAACAGGATCGTAGCCAGCGGCAGAGACAGTACCAAGGTCAGCGACGGGGTCAGCATCAAGCATGTTGATATTCCTGCCCTCATCCTCGTCCAGAGGGCCAGCGCCAAGACCCGCTTTGCACACAAAACCATGCAGATCGATTTGCAGATTGGCGGTTCGGATGGTCTGCGCCTTCGGCTTGGCCTTCGGGACGCGGCGACAGCATGGGTGATAGGTCGTCTAGGAGAGATCATGGAGAGACCCGAGAAAAACGACAATGGTAGAGCCAAACGATAGTAGAGAGAATAACAATCCAGAAAACAGTGTTGACAGAGAAGCCGATTATAATAGAGTTGGAAGTCCAAGTAAACCGCAACCCGAAAGGCGAGGAATTTGACGATGAGAACCACGACCCAGTCACGGCTCACACTGGCGATCGGTCCAGACTCGGACTTGCTGGAAATAGTATGCCATGTTGTCTGAGTAGTAGTAGTAGACACTGGTGTTACTACATGCTTCGCCAGTGGTTACTCATTTCGCACACATATTCGGTTTCTGATCCAACACTCTTGGGGTCATGTTGCACAGCCTCATCCATGGCTTAGAAGAGCAATTGGATCCCGCGACAGCAACCCTTGGAGGGGTTTTATTCGCGCTGAAACCTTGAGCATGTCGATGCCTCCAGGCCGCTACTTCAAGCTGTTTCTGTACTCATGGTACACTGGCAGCAGACAGACTTCCAGGTTCTCTGGAAGCTTCAAGTTGTGGGTGAGAATCTCCTGACCTGACCAATCTCTTTCCCTGTGAAAGCCTCAAAGACTTCTGCTTTATAAAAGAATAGAAAGAATGTTTCCGCCTTCAGACCGCCACGAGGAGTTCACTTTGTAGATATGGAACGCCCGGGGTCCTTAGTACCATATCGGGATATGCCACTCTGGGGCTCATGTTCTGGAATATGTGCAGAATTGGCGTAATTATAGCAGAACTGATCCGAGATGACTGTGTCTGAGCACGATTTACGGTTTTGCAAATCTCAACCTTGAAAGTTCGGAGACAAGAAGTATTGCATTTGCAACTTGCGCAGCCCTGGCAGTTGGCACCAGAGGTGACTTCGACACCACGGCGGTACTGCTTTTGCCTTCTCTCTTTTGGCTGAAGATCAAGCTAACTCTCAAGCTTGCGAACTGAGGCAAGAAGTTTCAGTTGAACATCTGGCCGAGTGATCTGGCATTGGTCCAGCTAGTGGGATTCTATAGGTAGTATTCCAAGCTTCCAGTCCACGGTGTCGACTTCAAAACTTTCGACAGGACGGTTTCTGAAATTTGTAATGTCATCAAATGTTCAAGTTCCACCTTAATGATGGATACCCATCCAGGTATCCTGATGAATGGCAGTGGGCCGGTATTACTTACTTGAATCTTTGGCAATATTTATAGCGTGGACTGGCTTTGTCTCTCTTCGCTGGTCCTTCGGGACACTGTCGGGGGAATTTTGATGATATAGAAAAAGGGTGGTTATAATGGACGAGGCTGAGTGCGTGATTTGAACAGGAAACCTTTCAAGAGGCCCTCAAAGGAGTCTTTGAAGGGGGTGGGAGTTTGGAGAGGTGAAGTTTGCAGCAAGTGAGAGAAGTGCAACGAAAGAGTACTTGATTGCCTAGGTGGCCTGGACTAATCCCGTTTGGGAATGCGGGCAAACGTTGGCTCCTCACTGCTTCATCCCCAAGATATCTCTTTGTTCAATGAGCATTTGAGATTATTCCTCACAGAGGAAGTTATATAAGCACTGAAACTTGAAATGACAGTTTGAAACTTCAGGACCCAAGACTCAAACCATAGAATTAGAACGATGTGGAGGAGCCTGAGGCTAAAGCAGTTCCAAAAGGTAATAGTACTCCTGCATCGCTCAAAGTTGGTAAAATAATCATAATAATTAGCTATCCTGAGAAAAGGAGAACCAGATTCTCTCTTAGGGGGTGCTAGTATAGTCGTCATATCAAAGCGCGCATTGCTTCACCGACCCCCATAGCGAGACTAATACCAATGATCAAACCAGGGACATTGGGTACCATTCGCTCATTGTAGCTGTATACAGTATCCCAAAATCCACAGACCATACCAATATTTGATTTAGTATCTGGTCATGGAATGGCATGAAATGCAACTTGAATTTTGATACTGACCACCTGCTTCAACCATTACTCGCCCTCTCCATCCTCCTCCTTATCAAACCCCTCCTCATAAACCTCAGCCCCCAACTCCCTCCCTTTAACAACAACCTTCTCCATCTCCAAAAAAACAAACAACAACCTCGCCCAATGCTCCCCACTACAATTCCTAAACGAATGCGCCGTACCCCTCTGCACAACAACATCCCCCCTACCTAACCGTCTACAAGCCCCAGAATCAAGCACAAGATCCACATCCCCCTCCAGACAAATCCCATAATCAATACTAACAGTCCGATGCATCGGGGTCGCCTTTCCAGGTCTCAAATCAATCATTCGAAATACACTGCCTTGTTCGACTGTTATTCCGGGTGGCTGGTGCAGGAATTCGTCGTACATTGCTATATCGGCTTCATCGGCGACGTTCGCGGGTGTCGAGGTTGTTGAGTAGAGGAGGGCGATCTCGCCGTCTGTGCCTGATGGTGTTGAGGGCATGTAGTCCGGTACTTGGGCGTGGGAGAGGAAGACTGCTTCGCCGTCGTTGCTGTGTGTTGTTATGTAGCGTTTTATGTGGGGGAGGTTGTTTTCTTTGTGGCAGACCATTTTGGCGAGGTCCAGGTGTTGACAGTTGATACTGTTAGTATAGACTGCAGGTTACTTTGTGAAGGTCAAAGTTATCGAGGTCTTTTCAGGCGGATTTCAAGATGTTTTTGGTGCTTTGGTATATCATCATGTTGTCATATGCTGGTGGTGAGGATGTGGCGATGTGGCGATCATCCGTCGTATACCGTGTTCGAGCTGATATGATCCTGTTAGCCAGGACCCTCAGCCTCGGCCATGTCTCTATGGGTCTGGTTAACGTGAACCAAGCGAAATCATGGGTTTCAAACACCAAAGCAATATTCGTAATGCCCAATTAATATTTTAGTTGCTCAGACCACAACTTCTTGAACGACGACAACTTGAATTGTAGTTAGTACAAGGCCAAGCCCTAGAGACATACATCGTGTATAGTACCAAATACCAGAATCCTCCCAGTTCAAATCTACTACAATATTGAAAGAACTTGAACTGAAAGACTGAACTAACAAGCTGAAGCTTCGTAACCTTACCCATTTGAGCTAACTACGACGACTCTCCCCGCTTAGCCACATCGCAACCTTATCCCCGATATGCTTCTCAAGCATCCTCTTATGACCCCTCGAAATCCCCAACTTCTCATCCATCAACCTCTTCATCTTCTCAACACACTCATCCAAATCCTCCTCCCCTCCACCTCCACCCTTCTCCCCTCCTAGTATTCCCAAATCCTTCTGCAAAGCCTCCTTAGCAGCAACAGCCTCCCCCCAAATCGTCTCAAGTTCATCCCTCCACCCAAGTTCATCCGCAAAAGCCCTAACACCCTCATCACAACCACCCAGTAACAAAACATCACCACCCCGATTCCCAAAATCGCCCACTTTCTCCATATTAATTAACAAGCGGGGAACATTTGCCCCGACTTTCCGCGGTAGCACCGAGCACGGCGCAACTTTCAAACTAGTCCCCATAACAAGCATCATATCCGCATCGGGAATAACCTCCTCCTGCAAAATATCGAATTCCTTAGGCAAAGATTGTCCGAAAAAGACAACATCCGGTTTAACGACTCCCTCACACCGCTCAACCTGACAATACGGAACGGTACCAGAATCAATAGCCTCTTTCATCAATTCATCCGGATAGGCCGCTTTACATCGCCAACAATGCTGACTCTTCCAGTTCCCATGACAAGCCAGAACCTTATTTTCAGGAACACCAGCATCAGTTTCCAATCCATCGATATTCTGCGTAAACACGAAGCGGAGGAGATTCCTTCGCGCGAGGAGTGCTAGGAACGCGTGTGAAATGGTCGGTGTTAATGTGTCTGGGTGTCGGAATTTCGCTATCCCGTAGAATAGTTCTGGTGTGTGGGTGAAGTAGCTTAGGGTGAAGATTGCTTCGGGGTAGGGGAGGTTTAGAGGGGCTAGTTTTGCGTAGAGTCCTGTTTGGGGGGTTCGGAAGTCTGGGATTCCGGCTGATGTGCTTATTCCTGCGCCGGCTAGGATGACGATGTTGGTTATTTTGCCGGTTTTGATGGCCTTTGCGAGGGATTTGAGATTTTGGTTGTGATTTGGAGTAGGGGGGTTGGTGTTGGTGTTGGTTGTGTCGGGAGGAGAGATGTCTGTGGTAGCAGTAGATGTGGTCGGTGTCGCCATTTTTGTGATATGAACTTTGAGGATGGAATACTAGATTGTTTGGGGAAGTGGAAGATAGTATATGATGCGAGATGGAGGGGTTGAATAAGAATAAATTGTAAGTGGAGATTGTTTGTTTATCTCGTAAGAGCCTCATCCTGGTCCTGGCCAGACTGGGCGATCGCCAGCGATCGACAGTCAGACTGCAGGATGCGTGGGTGGAACTTGAAAGTTAGACCCACAACGGCTGAGACAACTTGAACTCGAACTTGAACTAACTAAGAAATTGAACGCTTTTGAAGACTCCGAAACTCCATCCGTGCTAACGATAACGCTGGTGCTAATGCTAAAGGTGATAGTAATAATAACTGACTCCATATTTCAGACTCCTAACTCCTGCTTGCTCATGCTTACTCACAGTGCTTACCGCGCATCACTGGCACCTACTCACAAGGCATCGTGGTGCTGGTCAAATCCGTCAACATATTCATCCAGTCCGGGGTATCCAGCGCGGCCATGGCACGTTCATCCAGCCACTCACTCCAGGTTTCTTCGATGTTGACTTCTGGGGCACCGGCGCCACCATTGTCGAAGGTTTGATGAGCTGGTAGGGGGAATGGTCGGGAAGCCACAGCAGGATTGGCAGTTCTGACTGTCATTGGGACCGGGCCCGGCATCATTGGACGATTGTAGACAGGTGGGACATGGGGATAAGCCATAGCCTGGGCCTCGCGGATATCGGTATTGGAACCTGACTGGGAGGATGGTCGCTTTCGCTGTTTCCAGTGCTTGCGAAGGATGTCCATCATAGCGTTGATTCCTTCACGGGCGACAGAAGAAGTTTGCTGGGCACGGCTTAGCGTTCGACATGCGTCCAGGACTTCTTCCTTCCGTTTATCTGCGAGGATATCATCCCAGTTGAAGCAGACATCGATGAGGAGAATTACTGCGGCCATAAAGACATGGTGCATGACTGCCCAGAAAAAGGAACTGTTGGGCGTGAGGAGTGGATCTTCTTCGTCCATGATGCGCTTCACCTCGAGTACCTTCCGAGCAGCTCGCAGTGAGACAACGTGAGAGTAAGAGAAGCGAGGATCTTTGGCCCCGCGAATGAAGTACTGGCGATGCAGTCGACAGAGGCGGGCGTGGTATCCCTGCTGGATAAAAGCTCGCTGCCAGGCGAAAGCAGGACGCTGACGGTAGAGTTCGCTGAATTCCCGTCGTGAGTTCTGATCGTAGCGGAAAAAGGCAGGAAGTGCGTTGTGCGCGTCATGTAGTTTGCGGTCCAATTCGAGAACCTTTTCGTACGGTACGTCGAGTCCCTGGTGATATTCCGGTGCCATCTGGTCCACGATTTCTCTGCATACCTCGGCGAGCTGCAGCCGGGCGAGGGTGTATGACATGCGTGTTGGCGTGGATAATGGCACTCCGACCTCGTTGGTTTCAATGTCTTCGTCTTCGATGTTGAGTGGTTTGAGGACATTCATCTGGCTGGGTGGGATGTTGTATGTCCACTCTTGGGGACCACTCAGGAAGCTGATAAGCCTGTGGCGGGGAATGTCAGTATGAAAGAAGAGGGGAATTCGAGGAATGCATGGAGGAGTAAACTCACCAGTCGTAAGACACGATATCCCACCAAAGTCGTCGCTTCAACTCAAGCTCCGTTTTATCAAACCCGTGAATTTTTCTCTCCTCCGCATGTACCACCTTGTCTAGGGTGTGGAGGCCGAGAGCCCTAGCCTGACCGACGAGGGAGCCGTGAGTGAAAAGGGAACTGACGGAAGGATGCAGAGTGAGACTGGACAGATGATGAGACAGAATCATGGCCGCCTGAAGACCCTCCATGGTCGGGTAAGAAGTGTGATTGGCCTGGATGAGAGCGGCCCCGGCGAGGAATGCTGTTTCTCCACTGCAGAGCTCAGCCAGATCCGAGGTGTCTGTTGCTAGCAGCTGATAGAACAATGCTGCAGACATAATGCTGAGGAGCAGTGCCAGGTGGCTCAAACTGACCGGTTGGTCATTGGCAAGATTCTGGTAGAGGGCACGCACATCCCGCTCTGTCCGAGTGAAGACGATCAGATGATACTGATAGTCCAGATGCTCATGGTAGTAGGCCAATAGGCCAAGAGCTTCAGACTCGGGTGGTAGCAGAGATGGAAGATTGATTTTGACCAGACTGTCACGAGAGGCTAGGATTCCTGCCCGGGTGAGAGCCAGCAAGGATCTGGAAAGACTGCTGCGGTGGGTTTCGGGCATTTCGATGTGCTGGTGAGGAGCGAGACCGTCTCGGAGGGTAGCAGGAACAGCACTGGGCACACGATGGCCCATCATGATTGTTTCGAGAGAGTCTGCCGTTCTGATTGGGTCGAAGTTTCTGGTATGATTTGGAGAGGTGGAGAGTGGAAGTGTTGGTCCTGCTGTGGCTGGGACTGGTGGCTGTAGGGGAATGTCTGCTGGAGCAGACCGTTCCTCCGACTGGGTATTTGCCTTGACCACCGGACTCGGCACCGAATCTTGCCCGTAGGCACAGGACAAGCCTCGCGACGCGCAGCTGCTGCACGGGCGGTTTCTGTCGCATTTGAGCTTCTTCCGGCGGCAGGACTCGCAAGAGACCGGATCTTGGCGAGACCGTTTTTTAGGCCCCGTAGAGGGGCCCGTAGACAGTCGGCGCTTCATGTCTTTCTTACCAGCTCAGAGAAACAGAAGAAAGAGAAGTAGAAGGAGAGGTAGAAGGAGAAGTAGAAAGAGATGAAGAAGGAGACCTGAAGTGTTACTCGATCTGTTGTTGAAGCGTACTGGGAAGAGGATATGATATTGGGTACAGTTAGAAAGAGTGTGTATGAGTGAAGGTGAAGTATACAAGCTCAAGTCCGAGTGACTGCAACTAGTGAATGTTAGTGGTGAATGTTAAGCTCCGCGGACTGTCCGGGCTCCGGAGCCTGGAGAAACCACGGACCCGGATATAGTGGGGCCCGGAGCTCGGAGGCTCCATTGACCAATCTGAGTGAGTATTTCCACCACGACTAGTCCCAATGTGGAATCCAGCATGTATACTGAGTTCACCCAAAAGGGACAGTGTGAAGCAGCTTAAGGTAGTCACAACTCAGACAGAGACTTCCTTCTTCTCTTCTTTTCTTCACTTCTTCTTCTTCTCGTGTTTACATCTCTCCTTTTCCCCTTCTTCATCTTCTCCATCTTCTTCTTCCTCAACTTCCCTCTTCACCTCCATCACCGTTCTTCCATCACATCCACGTCAACATACTCTACCAGTTTGAGTCTTCACCATGGCAAACGCTGCTGCTTCGGGTCAGACCAGGTATGTTGCCATCGAGATCCTCACATCAATGACTCTGGCCTCCAACGGATTCACTTCCATGATCTCTCTCAACGGATGTATACCCTCACATACCCGCCATATGCTAACATATTCCTCACAGCCTTCGTAGCTGGCTGATCATCACCGGTGCCGCTACCAGCATGTTCTGTACCGTTGGTTTCATGAACTCGTTCGGTGTCTTCGAGGAAGTCTATGCATCCCCCGTGGAAAAAGGCGGCTTGAATGTTGCAAATGGGAACATGTCAACCATCGGATGGGTCGGTGCAATTGCTGTCCTCTTCCTTTTCGGCTCCTCCCCTGCATCTGGTATCCTCATGGATCTCTTCGGCCCAAAGGTATGTCACCTTAATACTTCCATCTGGCTGGGCCTTTCTGTTTCTGCTTTGGCACGTGTGGTTTCACATCGCATGCCACAATTCAACTTCCCTTCGCATTTTCATTTCATGTTTCTCGCAATCACCGCTTTTCCATCTTCATGGAACCTACGTGAATGCCATCATTGAGCCTCCTAGGGATGCAATGGATGCCACTGCATTCGCCTTGCTCATCGCTTCCCGCGGTCTGCTGACCAGCGATTTTATATATATTGACATGTACTAACAACGCCGTTTCACAGGTTTTGACCTGTGCTGGTGCGCTCGGACAAATCTTCAGTCTCATGATGGTCTCTATCTGCAAGAAGTTCTGGCACTTCCTCCTCGCCCAGGGCGCTCTGCTGGGCATTTGCATGTCTCTGGTCACTTGGCCCATGCTGGCTCTTGTTGCAAAAAACATCAACGCCAATAACAGAGCGGCTGCGATGGGAATCGTCCTGGGTGGATCCTCTCTCGGGGGTATCATTTGGCCCATTGCCATCAACGAGATGCTGAAGAAGCCCAACCTTGGATTTCCTTGGACTATGCGAATCGTTGCGTTCATGATGATTCCACTTTTCGCTCTTCCATGTGCGGTTGCCAGTTCCCATACTCCTTCGTCCACCCCACCTCGTCCCGTTGCAACTAGTGATTCCGAGACTGAGGTTTCTGGACGTGAGGATTCCAAGGATGGCCCAAAGCTTTCTAATCAGGATGACCTTGAGCTGTCAGACCGACAGGCATACAAAGAGCCCGAAGCACGCCCTGACCCTGCTTCCACCGCACTTCCCAACAAGGAGTTGGACATCAAGGCGGAGGCCAAGGTTCTGTTCCGAAAGCCCGAGATGATATGTCTCTGCGTTGGTCTCTTCCTAACCTACTTCGGTTTCTTTTCCCCCTTCTTCTACGTCACAAGTTATGCGGTCGAAGAAAAGTTCTCCTCCACTCTCGCATTTTACACCGTCTGCATTGTCAACGGTGCTTCCTTCTTTGGTCGAGTCATCCCCGGTGTTCTCGCCGACAAATATGGACGGTTCAACTTGATCATTATCGCGACGGTTCTCTCTGGCATGATCGCAATGACCTGGTCCAAGGTCACCTCCGTCGCCGGCTTGGTCATGTGGTGTCTCGCCTACGGATTTGCTTCCGGTGTAAGTTAACTCTTCAACTGCGTCCTCCGCTCATGGCATCCCGTCGCTCATTTACTTACATACATTAGGGCATCCTCTCTTTACAGCAAGCCTGTGCTACTCAGATCGCCACACCAGCTACTGCCGGCCTTGCCATCGGATCGGTCGTTGGCGCAACTGCGCTTTCGTAAGTGCTTGGGGATTCTTTCAGCCTGCCATCACATTGCTAATTCTTTTTAGTGGCATGGCGAACATCCCAATCAGTGGAGCCCTGGCGTCCAAGCACGGCTATCTCTCGCTGTCCCTCTTCTCTGGCGCTGCCCTTCTTGTCGGGTCCGTGTTCCTGATCCTCGCCCGACTTTCCCAGAGTACTCGCCTGATGGTGGCTATTTAATTCCATGCTTTCCTTTCCAATACTCGCTGAAACGTTCCGGGATTCGTTTCTTGCGGTAAAAGTCCATTCCCTACTCTTCATACACTCGCAGGCGTCTGCAGATTCGTGCTTCTTCATGTTGTACTAATAGTTTTCTTTACTTGCACCCGGCCGTGCTATTTCCTTGCTCTCCTCTTTCATTATCCTACCTGTTAAATCTCTCTAGTCAATATGCTTCCACATTTTAATACACTTGATGCTTCATTCGACTGGCATTCATTGTTTTGTCTGTGTGTCCACTCGGATGGGGATAGGAGCGGAGCATCGCTTGAGAACCAAGGCGTTGCTGTTTATAGCTATTTCACAGTGGTTAGGTGTCAATATTGAACAGAATCAGATTTATCGCTTCCTCAAACGTTTTCGTGTTCATGTTTGAAATTAAGAAGTTCAAGTTTATTTGACATGTTGTCTGCCAGTGTCCTGCGTAAACTGCTGTAGTACACATAATACCATACTAGTACCCCCTCGATGGGACATGGTCAATCCCATGGGGAACAACAACTTGAACATCGTCCTTCAAGCACTTCCCTATTTAGTTGAACACTGAGTCTATGGGCAGTAACCTTTGGGGGTACAGCTGTTCTGTTAGAGGGCGGACCCCGCAAAAGCTGACCACAACCATGACATCGCCAGTACCTCTGACTCCCCCCAAAGTGTTGAGGCCGTTTCATTTGATGATATCGGATGCATGTCACATCATGAAAAGCTCGACACTGCTAACTAGTGTATCTATCATCTACTATGTCTTGAATTTTTAATTTTTTACTCTTGTCAAATCATCTCCTAAAAATAATCTCAATAATTGAAGTTAATTCAATTTAACGCTATTTACACGAAAGATGAAAGATGTAAATCATCACGACGTAACATGCCTGCCAACCACTGCTCGCTTGTAACAACAATCCAAGTTCTCCCAAGCACACTAGCAGGCCTAGTATAGCACTCATGTGGTTCAAGTGGCAATCAAATCTTTGCAGAAGAGTACAACTTCACCGGAACACCTCTATCATGCATCATGGTCAAATTCGAATTCTTAATCGGTTCAGAACGTGGACTCGGGTCTGCATTCTCGACTGTGTCGAAGTGTTGCAGCAGTCTGACAACCGTATAACTAGCTTCAGTGAGAGCATATTGTTCTAGAAGAATTGGAAGGTCAGCATCCATCACCATCAAATAATCAGGGGCATTTAGAATGAGATCAAAAAGGTTAAACGGCGCCAAACAGCGCAATTTCAAAGCAAGTTCCTGTGAAAAGAAAAAAAAAAAAAACTTACGACCAAGACAAATTCGCGGCCCGCCGTTAAATGGCAAATACTCCCACCCATGCTTAGCATTCTCCTCCCACCTCTCCGGTCTAAACGTCTTCGCATCACGACCCCAAAGATCCTTGCGCCGATGCATAGCGAAAACATTATAAGCGACAATTTGACCCTTTCGCACATAAACAGGCGAGCGTTTATCAACACCCCCACCAACAGGCAGGGAAGTATCTTTCGTCGCAACGCGGAAATTAACAGGGACGGGCGGTTGAAGACGCAAGACCTCGTTAAGCACATATCGAAGATATTTCAGATCTTTAAGTCTAGCCTGTGTAATTTCACCAATGGGCGTGTTGATGTCGCCGAATTCAGCGATGATTTCGCGACGCAGGCGGGTCCAGACATGGCTGTTTGAGGTTTGCGAGAGGTAGAAGAATGTTGAGCTTAGGAGACTGGCTGTTGTATCGCGACCTGCTAGGAGGATGTTTAACATGTTATCGCGGAGCATTTTGGGGTCGTCTGTTTCCGCGGCTAAGGCTTCGAGGAAAATGTATCGCCCATCGCCTTGCTTCTCTGGGGAAGTTTTAGAGTTGTGTTTTCGTTCCAGTGCGACGTTAACGTAGTGATCGACGACCTCATGGACGCGGGAATTCGCTTCTCGGAATTCCTTGGGATTAACGAGCCAATACAGGCCCTGTGCACGAGATCTCGCAGCCAGATAATCCTGCGCAGTGGTAAACGCTTCTGCGAATCCCGCAGCATTGCGAACAGCGGATTTAGCTAGAACGCCTGTAGTTTCAGAATCGGGCAACATACAGCCAACAGATTCACCGAAAAGAAAATGCGTGGCTGAATCAAGCGTTAAGAGGAAAAAAAGACGCTGAATATCGAATGCGCTTCGATCTTTCGGGATCAGATTGATTAGATGGTTAATGTGGTCATCCAGCATTGATAAATCCGCCACCTGATCTCTAGCGAACTGTGGCCTCAACATGCCGCGCGCGTGAGACCAGCCAGCGCCATCTAGCGTGAAGATTCCATCACCGAGTAACGGGTCGAATTGCTCGTGACGAGTTCCGAGGCAGAAGTCTTTGAATTGGGTTGCGAGGATTGCTTTGATGTTTTCGGGTTCGATGGTTGTTAGTAGTCTTCGGGAGAGGAATCTCTGGCTGAATGTTGTGCCGTTGATGTCGAATTGGTCGGCTAGGTAGTCGATCCACCGCTTTTCGCGGACGGCTTTGCTGAGCCGCAGGAAGGCGGGGATGCCGAAGAATGAGGATGCGCCGTTGGCGGGCTTTTCGCATCTTAGGGCTCGTGATTGGCGGTAGTGATGGGTGATGTTGGCGATGTAGCGGATCACTAGGATGAGGGCGAGGAGCGCTGCGGCCGCTTGGACCGAGGGGTTGAGCAGCATTTTTACTTCAAGTTGGCGTGTAACACCTGTGAAGTAGGGCTCTTTTTTGTCTCTTTTTGTCTGCAAGTTGTTTACTCCGATCGGAGAATATCTGTGCAACGTGGGCGTTGTTGGTTGCAGGTTATTGTAAGGCTGAGTGGTGACACGATCTAGCCCCTGCACCCATGTAATAAACCGAGAGTTGAAAGCAAGCAAATACGGGGTAAAGTGAAATCAAATAGATCCCATTTGACGCTGAACGGACACGGAGTCAAGATAACATCCTCGGCCCGGTTGCACGTGTGTAAAGATGCAAAGATCGCAAGCTGTACTGGGATGGGTCTAGGGTTGGTATTCACACGTTGTGAATGGATGGATAACCTCGCTAGTCCTCGCTTGATGAATGGCATACCCATCGGATGTGCCCGATCGTCGTGTCGATCTCGTGTATACAGCCAACTGCGTTGCAGTGTGGACCTGGAGTGGATTCGCTTGTGGAGGCTGTGAGATCATTCCATCATTCTTCTGGCTTTCCCCGGGGTCCCCGGAATAACGCCCCGTGGGCTGGGGCCGCGGCTTTGGTGTGGAATTTGGATAAGTTGTGTTTCGGTCAGAACCTTGTGAAAGTCTCCGTGCGGTAGTTGCCGTTGGATATGCAATGGCAGGCTGGTGATTGATTGGGGTTCGGTATTAAGGTGTGATGAGTTCAGGAATGTTCGTGAGCCCACAGGCTTGTGGGGCGGATCTCCCGGTGGCAAGATGTGATAGAGCTGGCTAGAACCAGCTGAAGTGGGATTCTGCAGGAGGGAAATCGTTATTTAGGTTGACTGAGTCGCTCTAAACTAAAATTTAGCATTGCTTTTATTGTGAACTGGAAGTTGAGTACACCAAGGATCTGCTAACCGTAGTTCAGTCTCTGGTCTCAAATTTGAGGTTTTATTCGATTGACCACCTGGGGTACTAGAATCAATTACTACATATACCAGTTACTACCACTCAACCCTGGGAAGTCTGCTTTTGAGTGTTTATCGGCTCAGAGACAATTGACTAACTGAGGATATTTTGACACGATCGACACGATCTGCCTCAATTCGATATTGCGGAGAGCCCGTCCACCTTGAAAGGAACCTTAGCCCTCTTATTATTTTGAACTACTTAAATGGAAATTGGAGTTTCTTTCTTTTCATGAACTCCCCGTTTGAGAATGGGAAAATATACCGTCACCAACACAGTCTGCTTTTCTGTATACTGCTTCATCTAGTAGCTACCTAGGTAAGTTAGGTAGTAGGTACTGGTTCACATGCACTCTGGCAATTACACGTTAAGGCGTGGGAATTTGATTCAAAGTCCCCCGACCACGACTGTGGGAGAAATAAGAAATCACGTTGAAAAGCAAAATACTTGGAAACAACAGTGAGGCACCGTTATCGAATTGAAAGTAAAAGCGATTTACCTTCAACAATTGAGATATTCCTCCCAGTTGTCATGCAATGAGGCAGTTACTACAACGAACGGGCGGAAATTAGGTGTTATCTGCATTCAATACGGGTTTCAAAACACCTTGATCCGAAGAAGATCTTTCACTGGGAAAGCTTCGAATTAATTGGAATTACAGCCTCTTAACTGGCATTGTGCATAAAACCATCCCATGTGACCGCGACGAAAGTGGATGGCAATTGCGGATATTTAGGGTTCCCTCTTGGCATCACGACGTTCAAAACAGTCGACTTGGAGCAGGAGTCAATTTGGCGCCTTTGCCATTCGTTGTCTGCATTATTAGGTAGAAGAACTAAATTTACATGAAACATCCTGAGTTAGTTAAACCCCTCCGAAAGCATGTTCCTAACACTCTTCAATCGCCTATAATGGACAGTATTTCAAAGATTCCGAGACGGCTTCAAATGTTTAGTTCGGATCGAAGTCCAACTTCGAGTCTGCCAACCTTGAGTGTCTTGAGGAGTATTAATACTACTGCTTATTATTTCAATTCTGCCATTACTTACTAGTAGTATAGCATCCTGACGTGATAGTGACCTAATTCGCGCCATCGTGGCTTCTTTGAAAGCGCCAACTTCAAGTTGATGCAGTTCCCCTCGCAGTTCCAAGTTTTAAGAAACAGCTTCTTTTTCAAAATTTGAATCAACATGAATAAAGGCCTCGTTTCGACCAAAGTGTTGCTCAAAGGCAGTCGATGAAATCCTCCAATATTTCTTTAGAGAAAGGTTATTGTCACCTTCTCGGCGTCGAAATCAAGACATAGTGAATGAAATCCACTCGCTTACTAGTGGGCAAATCTCTTACAACACCGTGGCCGAAATCATTCATGGTGTCTGCCTGACTCCAATCCAGATAGCACAACTCGCGATTCGGAGCATCCTAGAAATGGTAGGCTCTCTTCTACTATGCTGTAGTTCAGTTCCAAGTTGAATGTCACTGAACAGTACTAACATCTCTCAGCAACTCTATTCGTACATGAAAATCGAACAGGGCCTCGATGATGGGACCATTGTGACTATTCTTATCCAGTAAAATTGGCCAATGAAGCCGCCCGCAATGAGATGACTATCGATTGCAGTGGATTCAATGTGGCAATCGCAGAAAGGTTCCCATCAAAGATACTGTTGGCTTGGTGTGTCAGTCCATATCTTGCGGCTTGTTGCATGGATGATACACTTACTTATCGTCTGTTATAGGATCTCGATGAGCGAAATGGTGTAGATGACCTTCCAAGGTTCAACGGAGACAATCGGCCTGCCCGAGGATTTCTCTACTTTCGCTTCGTCATCACGTATCTCTTCCACAAGAGGAGCGGGGACACAGGTTTCGCCAAAAAGATCGATAAGATCCACAACTTGAATTTTTGGCCCATACCGGGCCCCTACCTCCGGAAATTTATGCTGGTTTCCTTGGCTAGAAACGTCTCGGGTCATGATATTCCCCCCAAGCTGCTCGAGACAACAACATTTGAAGATGATGAGCATGCCTCTACAAGGGCGCATGGACCCATCAGCGGGACCCTTGCAGCCCAGGATGTTGATGACCTGTACAATGCAACGCTTGTCAGCATCGAGGCAAAGAAGAAATATGATGGATCTGAGGGATTGGCGCGCGGTTTCGCTTTGTCTGACTCCGAGGCGGATGAGGGTGTGTTTGAAGATTGCGTGGAGATGATGTGAACTTGAAAAAGGCTTGCATACATGAGGGCCAGTTGTTAGAGCAATTGTGATTTTTTTTTCTTTTTTTTTTTTCAACTTCAAGTTTATTATTAGTACTCTTAGAAACGCTGCATACTACTACTAGTCGTTCTACCAGTGCTCAAAAGTTGTTGTCATTAACTTGAGATATCAACACTTCAAGCTCTGCATGGCTTCCAAGGCTACAATATAGTAGTACTAATAGTACTACATACTAGTAGGCGTGGCATGAGAAGAGTGAGCAAGTGCTGTAGATCTCTCCTACCTAGGTAGTACCTAGGTACGGAATCGGCAATCGTTCGACAAACAACTTGAACTTGAATCAAAAAGCAATCAAACGGTGCTCGCCAGTAATCACTATAGAGATCCTTCTTAATTATGGGAACTATAATATCTAGTAATACTGCAATTCAGAAATATCAAGTGTGGAGCTTTGGCTTGTCAGAATCATCCACCAGTCAAACAAGCTAAACCCTTATGTACCCCGCAGGAACCTTGGCAGAAGCAGCAAGGATGTAAACAAGAAACCAGCTGTGCTCGGTTTTTCGCGTTATAATGATACCGAAGTCGAATTATTCCTTCAGAATCGTCTAAGCGACTACTACTTTCAAAATTTGTCCCTGTGCACTGAATTTGTTGAGGGTTAATCCAATGCAAAGCCAAGAGCTGATCAATTTAATGTCTTAGCCACCACTAGTCCTTGATAGCTTGAAACAGCCACTTCCTCCACATAGAATTGCAAGGACTCTTGGCAAATGTCTTCAACAATATCCATCTTCAAGTTCAATACGGAGAAACATGGACCAATATTAGCCCGAACATTACTCCAGCCCTGAAGCATGTGGGCAGTTCGGTGGAACTAGAAAATTCCAGTGGCTGCCGATCAATGCCGTGACGAAAGGAGCCACGAAAGGCTTGCAGAATTCAAATGTTCAAGTTAAGGTACAATCCACCCGGATTGGTGGAACCCAAGTCCAATCCAGCATCATCCCCGAACTGTCATGCAGGGGCAGAGAAGCGCTAGTAGAAAATCTCCACCGTTCAGGACGGAGGGTTTCAAGTGAAGCGTTAACTCTTGGTACGAGTATATAAGCTGGAGAATGGGAATCATGGTACAAAACAGGAGAAGTTGTGAGAATATCCATTTTTTCTTCTTCAATCGACTGAGTTCGCTTCGATGTTCTCTCGAGCTTTGGGTGTTGTTGCTTTGGCCCTGTGGGCTAAGGTGGCCAATGCTGCTTTCGGACTCACGACTAGCACCAGCTCTTATGTTGTTGATGCTGGATCGAGCAACCCTTTGAAATTCACTGTGTCTCGAACTAGCTGTGACATCACGTCCATCAGTTACTATGGGTCTGAGCTGCAGTACCAATCGACTGGTTCGCATATCGGATCGGGTCTGGGATCTGCGACGGTCAGCGCGACCACAACTGGTGAGTTGACGAGTATTACGACTGTTAAACTAGATGTGCAAAGCTAATTCTTCCAGGCGACTATATCAAAATCACCTGCGAAACGGACACACTCACTCATTATTATGTTGTTCACAGCGGAGATCCTATCATCTACATGGCTACCTACACCACTGCTGGTATGTGACTTACATGGATATTACGGGGAATGAATTAGGATGGCCATACTGATTAAAATGTTTAACCTCTTCAAGAACCTTCTATCGGAGAGCTGCGATACATTGCCCGTTTGAATGCGGATCTGCTCCCTAACGAGGAGCCCTTCGGTGATGTCTCGACCATTGCTGATGGAACCGCCATTGAGGGCTCCGATGTGGTGCGTATACTTTACGAACCGAAAGCCACAAACAGTCATCATGATGCTGATAAATTGTCAAATCGCAGTACCTCGTCGACGGCGAAACCCGAAGCAAGTTCTACTCAAGCGAACGATTCATTGATGATAAACGCCACTGTATGTGTCGACGCCCTGCTCCAAAGGCTTCTTTGAATGAAATCGCGCATCTAACCAAATAATAGGTGTTTCCGGCAGTGCTCACCGGGTCTGCATGATCATCCCACAATACGAGACATCGGCTGGTGGACCCTTCCATCGGTAGGTATTGCTTGTTGAATGGACTCGACCTTTATTGACATTCGCAGGGATATCAACACCAACAACGTTGGCTCATACACCGGTCTCTATTGGTACATGGTATGGATTTCCTTCACCTTTTGAGAAAGGCCCAAGCTAATTCTTTCAGAACTCCGGCCACGTTCAAACCGAGACCTATCGCCAAGGTCTCCACGGCCCCTACATGATGTACTTCAGTCGCAGCGGCACCCCTGGCACAGACATCGACACATCCTTCTTCGCTGATCTCGGCATTAAGGGATATGTCGCTACCTCCGCACGAGGATACGTGTCTGGCACAGCTTCTGGTGCCAGCTCCTCCTTCGACTGGGTCATTCACTGGTACAACGATGCGGCACAGTACTGGACCTATACATCCTCCAGTGGATCCTTCACATCCCCTGCTATGAAACCTGGCACCTACACCATGGTCTACTATCAGGGAGAGTTCCCCGTTGCCACTTCATCGGTGACCGTGACCGCGGGCTCAACTACTTCCAAGAGCATTTCCGGATCAGTGACAACTGGCACCACTATCTTCAAGATCGGAGACTGGGATGGACAGTGAGTCTCCTATGTTTTTCTTTTTTGTTTTATATCTCTATAAGAAGATGCTAACGATTTAGACCAACTGGATTCCTCAATGCTGCCAACCAGCTCCGAATGCACCCCTCCGACAGCCGCATGTCCTCCTGGAGCCCCGGCACCTACACCGTCGGCAGCTCCTCAGCATCTTCATTCCCGATGGCTATCTTCAAGTCGGTTAACTCGCCAATCACTATCAAGTTCACAGCTACTTCTTCCCAGACTAGTGCTGCGACCTTGAGAATCGGTACCACTCTCTCCTTCGCAGGTGGTCGACCTCAAGCTACGGTACGTGTATAACAACCCAACACTGTCAATGTTTCAAATACTAACTCGTAGCCAGATCAACTCTTATACTGGAAGTGCCCCATCTGCACCCACTAACCTGAACTCCCGCGGCGTCACTCGTGGTGCGTATCGCGGTCTCGGTGAGGTTTATGATGTCTCTATCCCCAGTGGCACCATTGTTGCAGGAACCAATACTGTAAGTCAATTCAAATCAATACTTGAGGTTGTCTTATACTTATAATTTCAAGATTACTATTAATGTTATCTCTGGAAGCTCTGGCGATACTTATCTCAGCCCCAACTTTGTGAGTAATCGCCACCGAAATTTGCGTCGTCATAAGCTAATGAAGTTTTTAGATCTTCGACTGTGTTGAGCTCTTCCAGTGAGATAAGGCAGAGCGGACTGAGCAGGACTTGAAGCTTTGGATTATATCGCAGAACTGATTTTCATACCCGTTGCGAAATACAAATTTGATATTCCGCTGCGAACAGTTCCAAAGCTTTCTTAGATTGCACGACTCGCACTGATTAGCAGTGATACCTAGTAATTCTCAAGATCAACTCCATCATCATTCAGATAAATTCTCATTTAACCATTATCCCAGCATTTCGTAACACTTGTGTGAAATTCATTTCAAAAGGTTTGTTCGCTTAAAATCCTCTTCACCAAATTCGCTAATTCTTTCGGCTGCGTCATGTTAATACAATGACTACCGTCAAATCTGAACACGCGAACTTTCTTCCCACTTTTTTCCTCCATCAGCTTAACTGTCCCGAGTTGAATCTCAGGACTAAGCAATAGATCTCGCTCAGTCAAAATCCAATCTGAAGGAACATCCACATATGCGGCATAAGTAAGTGGGTTTTTAAAACTCTGCAATGAGTGATTGCTATGTTGTCTCGCGAATTCAAGCCCCTGCTCCGCGGGTACATCGTGATAGTTTGCTTGTGCACAGGATTCATCGTTCAAGACCATGTATCCATTCTGTTTTTTTTTTTTTTGAGTATGAAGTTAGAACAGCTCATCCGACGATCTCACTGCAGCGAAAAAAAACTCACATCAGTAGGGATCTGATCGAAACCCATGCTCCCGACTTTGTCCCAAGCGGACTCGCCAACATCAGGACTAAGAGTGGCAATGTTGATGATTCTAACTATACCACCATCCTGTCCCTTTTCAGCTCGATCGGTCTTGAGAAGGCCCTTGGCACTCTCATTTGCGACAATACCACCGTATGAGTGAGGCAGTAGAACGATGTCTTTGCCTTGGTCGGCTAGCTTGGATATCACATCGCGGAAATGAGCGGCATCGTCATACATGGATGCTGATGGAGCTGGATCTTTTCGAATTGCGGATTGTAGGGGCTCGACGATTGCCTCGTAGCCATGCGATCGGAGGTTTTCGACGAGTTTGTGATACATTGATGGGGGCGAGAAAGATCCCGGGATGATCAATATTGTTGGTTGAGACATGATGGCGCCGATTTAGTATGAAGATAGTAACTAATAGTTTCAAATTGTTTGAAGTCGACTTGATGAGACGAGTTCATAGTATTTGCCGTCGGACACTGCTCTTAAGTAGTGCTCGCGTCGTGTAACTAGTAGGAAGCGGACCCCATCGCCCCATGTAAATATTGTCATCATATTACAAAATACTGGCCTCGGATCCTTTCATGGCTCCAGAATTTGTCCGAAAGTGACAATAACGACGCAGATTTGGGGGCCGTCTTGTTGTGTTGATATCAGTGGTCCGCAGGTTGGCAAAGGTGGATCGGCAGATCGGCCGGCTGGTTAGGCCGATCAGAGAAATGCGACATGAAAGTTGCCGAAGGATGACAGATCTTAGATTTTTACATCCTCTGTTATTGATTTTAAGCTGCTTAGAAATTCTCGTTTACGATCTTCTTGTCAAAGGATGGGAAGTTCAAGTTGGTCATAATCTACAGCACTCTCTTGCGGCATCCGGCTAAGAAGGTTAGTGTTCCTCGTACAAAAGCCTAGATGGAGACACTTTCGTCCTCAAAATGTTTCTAACTCTCTCTGCGGCCCTTTATAATGCCTTTCGAAGACATTACGTACAGCCCGAATTCTTTGGCCCGTGCTATCGTCGTAATGAGGCAAGAGAGATCGCGAATGAGCCCCATTTGCCGATCCACGAGAGGGAGATTGAACGTAATTAAACTTCTTAGTATGTCGTTTGGCTTCCAAAATTATCGTCATGCTATTACAACTACTATTTCATGAACATTGGAAGATTGAGTTAGTACTTATCGATTCGTCGTTTATGCTACCATCGCTAAGTTGTCTTTCAACGGTCATCTTCCGGCGTTCCCATTTCTAGCCCCAAAACTTTTACTATCAGAAGAAGTAGAAAATTATTTCTTTATGGGTCCTTAAGACAACGTGCCTGTCTAGCCACCGAGTAAAAAGGCAAATAAGTTGAAAAAACAGCGATTTCACTTATCGATCTCAGCCATAACAATACTATAGACTTAATTCAAACACAATAGGATATCCGCACAAAATCAACCGCTTATAACTCCAAGAATGCATTGGGGAAAACGTTCCGAAAAGTTGCTCAAGCCAAATTTTCACGCAGGCAGCTCAGTCGGGGACGTCTGCTTCACATTCGCGGGAAGGTCCCCAGCAAGCTCTTGTCGTGATCGATCATCATCCGCCGACAGTTCAGTACGGATGGGCGCAGGATCATATAACCCGCGTTTAGCCTCTCTATCCCCTTCAAGTTCTGATGGTCCTGTTTTTGCCGTACTATCCGCATCTTCTGTTTCATTGACATTTGATGCCCTCGATTCCTCTTCGCCTGCTCCTGCATCTCGCGTACGACGGTTTCGGCGGCGACGGAGAAAAACCCATATTAAGCCGGCGAGGATGAGAAGAAAACACACACCCCCGACCGCACCGCCGATTATGGCGCCTTTGTTGGTACTTGAGCTTGATGATGCATCTGAATTTGTGCCTAATAGTGAGTTGAGTGTTAGCCATTTTGAAACCAAGTTGCCAGTGCATCTCAGAATGATACCCGAGACAAAGGTAAGACTCATAGGTTCAAGTTGTACATACTAGAGCGAGTCCCCAACTCCAACTTCAACTTCGCTTTATTCTTATTATAGAACCCTTGCGTGTCACACCCATAAGTGCCATTCGTATTGTTATACGTCGTATAAAACCCCACCAAATTATCCTCACAACAGACCCATCCGTGACCCTTTGACTGCCACAATATCCACGATGGATCTGCGCATGTCGCTGCAACTGCTGCCTTTGCCGTATCGCATTGCCAGTTATTTCCGTAATGATCTATTTTCAGAGATCCTGGACAGCAAGCGTGGTATTTGCCCCATGCCGATGTACCGTTTTCTCCTTGCTTGCACGAGCCGCTTCGGCGGATTGCGTAACCGGCGTGAACGCCCGACATCGAGATGTTAAGGCTATTGCCAGCCCTGGGGTGTATAGACTTCGACGAGATATTTGGAGAAGGCTAATTTCAGGCATATGTCATTTGGAGAGGGGGAAAATGGGAAACGTGCTTGGTTTTACACAAGTCGAGATTCACGAAATAGCCCCCAACCAGGCACGCCACGACAAGAGAGACATTGCGGCGCAGGGTGGATAAAAATGGATTCCGATTATAAGCTTTGACTTTTCAGGACCCTGATTCTGTGAATAACACGTTCATTGGTATAGATATTCCCCATGACGTCGGGTGCTTTAGCCGAAAGCGTTAATGATGAGCGGTACCGCCAGATGGTGATGGTTGTTGTTGCTGTACCTGTACCTCGCGTTTTTTTCCAAGTGCAACTGATCCGACTGATGCTATCTCGGGGGTATGGCAAATCATTGCAAACACGTACCCAGATGAATCCTCTTCCCCAATCTCCTGAAAACCAAAATTTTATTTGCTATATTGTTCCATTTTCTCAGGCCCCCAACTCCACACCTGCCGATCAACATGGCGCAGCCACTGACCGCAGCGTCAAATTTAGTCCGATCTTTTCTCAATCGGAATGATAAGCACGGCGCTTAGATAGCTCTCTACGAACTTTCATGCCATAGCCGATATTATTCTCGAAGGTATTCCAATTAATGACGAAAGTTAGATCGCTTTATTTGTAAGTTAGCCCGGGAGCTCGGTGACTGTGCCATTTTGTTCGTTAGATAGTACTAACTGTGGTCCTCGAGGGTTTTGTGGGTGTTTTTTTTTTTGGTTTCTGAGATAGTAATGGTTTCCTCCCATCTCAATTCTCATGAAACCCTTTAGGATTTTTGGATAGATACTTCAAAATTAGTGGGTATGGGTTCGCACGAGTGTAGAGGTAGTTAGCATGCACCTGGCATTTCGGGCCTTATATCAAAATCAGGGTTATGATCCGGATCGACGATTGATCTACCACGTGTGACAAAGCTTGCTAGATGGTACTACGAGGCTCTGCGAGAAGGATGTGATATTTTTCAAGTTTATTTGATGGCTTTCCCGTCGTGCACCTGCCGCTGTTGAGTCGTACTATCTTTGCTACTCAATCCATCCTAATATTCAATTTCATCGAAACTTGGAGAACTCGCACGATGCCGCCCACTGTGAATCTGTACAAATGAGGACATCCTAAAAGTCTACCAGTGTGCTCTGTTACTAAAAATAAGTATATACAACTCGAATGCAAAATAATAACACTTAAGAACCAATCGAAACACAATAAATAAACCCAAAAAGCGCATCAGAATCCTTCTACATACTAGCTTGGTAGTAGCAAGTAATACCTAGGTAGTAACTAGTGTAGTATACCAACGAACAATCTATCCCCGCCAATGCACCAATCTCCCCCCAACCCAAACAGCCTTAACATTCCGATCATCACCACTCCAAACCCACTTCTGAATCTTCTCCTCCCAACTCTCCGTCCCAAACACATCAACATTACCCACCGGTCCAGCCTGCACAAGACTAGTAGAGGGCCCCCCATTCATATTCGCCGTACACTCCAATGGCGAAACAGTACTCCGCACAGCGCCGAGTTGAATGAGTTGCGCATCCCAGATCATTCCGATCTCGAATCCGCCGATGTCGTTTTCCATGTTTACGACTGCTGCGCCGCCGCGGGTTGCGAGGTATAGACTTTCTGTTACGGATAGTTTTTCGTATCCGTCAGCGGCAGCGGTGCCGTTGCAAGATTGAGAATGAGAATGAGAATGGGAATGGGAATGATCATCTATGAAATCTTTCGTGTGGCCCAACAATCGTGAAGCGAGACAGGCTTGGCGAGCTGCTTCGAGGATTGAGGGGCTATATCCGCCACTTACGTCCGTCCCCAGGCCGACGGTGATGCCGTCATCTAGATAGGCGCGAACAGGCGCAATCCCTGAGCCCAGAGCTGAGTTTGAGGCCGGGCAGTGAGAGATCTTTGCGTCGCGGGATTTAACCAGGGCTCGTTCTTCCTTCGACAGATGAACTGCGTGCGCGAGAATAGTGCGCGGCGTGAGAAGTTTATGCTGGTCATAGACTGCGGCGTAGCTAGGTGCTTCTGGGAACAGATCTTTCACTAGTGCGACTTCGTTCTTGTTCTCTGCGATGTGCGTTTGGATGTGCAGGGGTGGGTTATAGCTAGCTGCTAGTTGACCCAGGGCAGAGAGAGAAGGGCGAGAACAGGTTGGTGCGAATCTGGGCGTGACGATTGGTTTCACGAGGTTGCCTTTTGGATCTAGGGTGTGGATGTAGTGGATTGTGTCCTTTGTTGCGGCGAGCGAATCTTCGGCTGAGAGGTCTTTGTAGTATTTGGGGCAGAAGTCTGGTTCGTCCATGCAGACTCGGCCGATGAACGCTCTTTGGCCGCGTGTTTGGCAGATTGCGGCTAGGGCGTTGGTTGCTGGAACGTGGATGGTTGCGAAATAAGAGGCGCAGGTTGTTCCGTGTGAGAGAGTTCGGGAAACAACTTGGTCGTAGATGTTCAGAGCTGATGCTGGGGCATCTGTTGGCTTCTGGTCTTGTCTTTGACCTTTCTCTGTAGGTTGAGTTCCGAATTTGGATTCTACGGGAAAGGTATATGACTCTAGCCAATCCAGTAAAGTTGAAGAGCCGAAGAGGCCTGCATTGGGGTATTGAGGTGCATGAATGTGAGTATCTGCGATGTAGATAGTAAGTATTGATGTACGAGTATAGTCCCATGTAAGGTCAAACATACCAATGAAACCAGGGAAGAAGAATTCATTCTTTTCCTCGCGCGCTTCAACAATCTTCACCTTCGTCGCTCCACCGAGATTCCCACCTGTTCTTCCATCAACGTCAATCCACCCATAACGGTTCATGAACGCCGTGAACCCCTCATCATCTGTGGCTTTCCAATCAAAGCCCTTGATGCGACCCGTCTCAGCAGAGACCCATAGTACACCTTGAGTGCGCTGTAGCTCTGGCTTTGGAGGGGACGAGAGAGCGTCACGATCCTCCGGCAATCGGGCGAGCTGTATAAACGTGCCCCGATAGACGGTGAACTCGTATTCTCGTGTCATGTTGAAGGTTTAGTATGTGTGGGTTATGAGAACAGCAACAGAGATGCAGCACAGTGCCGAACTGGTAAATACTCTCAAGTCTATCAGAGGGAGACTCCAGCGTGATATATGATCGATCTAGCAGAGCTGAACTTGAACTTGAAAGTGGCGGAAGTCGCTTGATAACAGATGCGCTCGCATGAAATAGGAAAGCCTAGGAATAGCCAAGCACGGTCCGAGTCCGGGGTATGTGGTATCAAGGTTATTCCTTCTCGATTGAACACTTTTCTCCGCAGTGCCCTTGCATCGAAGAATTCTAGTAAATTGATATTTCGCTGGGATGGTGAGGGATCAACAGGGCAGAGTTGGTGGCGGGGATCGGCAGTGCCCGACTGTTGTGACGGAATGTTACATTTATTACTGACATTTTGCTTTATCGGAGTGGGTAATTGTGGGGGATTAAGAGAAGATTGTCGTATGGTATTGTAATGGCCCGCTGATAAGGCGTAGAAGCTGTTGGTGGAGGCGGACGAGAGGATCTACTCGACCGCTCCAATTGAATCAAATCAATCTTGACAGAGTTAATGAGGTTTTTGATAAGATGGAGTGATTGATGAGGAAATGTATCTATTTGAATGCAGAGATAATTTCCGGAAAATTACAATTGTAGGAAACAAAAATGTACAAAATTGACGAGGATATCAGTTTCAAGTTCAATCGTCAAAAAGTAGGTGCCGAGGAAACCCGATTTCTAGTTGACTGCTATAGTTACATTGGGGTTCAACTGAACGGTCATTGGCTATACAATTCAAGTTGTAACACAAATCGATCTAAAGACACCTCCCAACGAAGCGCAATGTCGGGATTCAGAAGAGCTCTGGGCAGCATTTTGAAAGTTCAAATAGTTTACTACTATTGGGTACTAATGGAGTATAGCATTCATGTGAAGAAACCACCAGTAGCTCCCTGTGGCATCTAGTAATTGTAAAGAAAAGAAAAGAAACAATAATAATCTGAACCAATTAATCTATTTACAACAGGCCACTTCCGACAATCGAATCGAAAGCACAAAAGGCCAGGATCTATTTAATGTTGAAATAGTCCGTTTTTAAAAAACAAGTCATGATCATAAGCAACCAAAAAAAAGGAAATGTTGAATGTATACATCGAAAAGAAAAAAAAAAGACCGCTTTGCTTCTAGCTCCAAAGACTCAATCTCCAACGAGCCCAAGTAAAGCACGCGATCACGCAGACGAAATGCAGATCAAAGCCGCACAACATGGGTATCATATCTATTCAGAGTCCTCGACGGGGCCGCAGGTGCAGAAGAGGTTCTGGTCACCGAATGCTGGAAAGGAGTTAGCAATGTTCATTAATACTCTGAGAGTGCAGAGGGGATCTTACCATCATCGACACGGGTGACGCTGGGCCAGAACTTCTTCTCCAACAACCAGGACTGGGGGTAGGCGGCCGTCTCACGGGTGTAAGAGCGGTTCCACTCAGTCGACAGCAGATCGCGCTGGGTGTGGGGGGAGTTCTTCAGAACGTTACCCTCACGCGGCTGCTTGCCGGCCTCGACGTCGGCGATCTCCTGGCGGATGGAGATCAGGGCCTCGCAGAATCGGTCCAGCTCGGCCTTGTTCTCGGACTCGGTGGGCTCGATCATGAGGGTGTTGGAGACGGGCCAAGACATGGTAGGGGCGTGGAAGCCGTAGTCTTGCAGACGCTTGGCAACGTCGATGGCCTCAATACCGGCGGTCTCCTTGAAGCCACGCAGATCCAGGATGAACTCGTGAGCGCAACGGCCGTTCTCGTTGGTGTACAGAATCGGGTAGTGGGGCTTGAGCCGGGCAAGGATATAGTTGGCGTTGAGCAGGGTGATCTTGGTGGCGTGGGTCAGGCCGCGGTCTCCCATCATGTTGATGTAGTTGAAGGTGATGGGCAGAATGCTGGCGCTACCCCAGGGAGCAGCGGAGATCGGGGGAGAGGAGGTCTCGCCACGCTTGGACTGGAGGTACTCGTTGGCAGGGTGGGAGGGCAGGAATGGGCGAAGGTGCTCGGCGACACCAATGGGGCCGACACCGGGACCACCACCACCGTGGGGAATACAGAAGGTCTTGTGGAGGTTCAAGTGGCAGACATCGGCACCGATCTCGCCAGGAGAGCAGAGACCAATCTGGGCGTTCATGTTGGCACCGTCCATGTAAACCTGGCCACCGTGCTCGTGGACCAGTCGGATGGCCTCCTTGGCACCGGGCTCGTAGACACCGAAGGTGCTGGGGTAGGTGATCATGAAAGCGGCCAGCTCATCCTTGTGCTTCTCGCACTTGGCCTTGAGATCAGCCAGATCCAGGTTACCAGTCTTGGTGTCACACTTGATGGTAACAACGCGCATACCAGCCATGGCGGCAGAGGCAGGGTTGGTACCGTGAGCAGAGACAGGGATCAGGCAAACATTGCGCTTGCCGTCACCGCTGGCCTCCTGGAACTTCTTGATGACACGCAGACCGGCGAACTCACCCTGAGCTCCAGAGTTGGGCTGCACGGTGACCTCGGCCATGCCGGTGATATCGGCGAGCTGCTGCTCCAGATCATCGATCATCTGGATGTAGCCCTTGGCCTTGTCAGCGGGCATGAAGGGGTGCATCTGGGAGAATTCGGGCCAAGACACGGGGATCATCTCAGTGGTAGCGTTGAGCTTCATGGTGCAAGATCCGAGAGGTATCATGGAGTGGGCCAGAGAAAGATCCTTGGATTCGAGGTGCTTGATGTAGCGGAGCATCTCAGTCTCGGAGTGGTGGGTGTTGAAGACAGGGTGAGTCATGAAGGAGGAAGTACGCTCCAGGCTGGCGGGCAGAGGGGTGACAGAGAGAGTTCCGTCGACCTCAACAGGAGAAGCCTTCTTGTGGGCAGCGAAGACATCCAGGATACCCTTGACCTCATCACGACCGACGGTCTCGTCGAGAGAGACGCCGACCTTGTTGTCGCCGAAGCGGCGCAGGTAGATGTTGTTCTCGCGGGCAGCGGCAATAAGATCCTCAGCCTCGAAGGCGTTCTCAAGCTCGATGGCAAGAGTGTCGAAAACAGCCTCGCCCTCGGTGTTGGAGCGAACGGGGACGTTGTAGCCGAGGCCAACCAGCTTCTCACGGAGCAGAGCGGTCATGGAGACAATGCGTTGAGCAATAGACTTGAGACCGACGGGACCGTGGTAAACGGCGTACATGGCAGTCATGTTGGCGAGAAGAGCCTGAGCAGTGCAAATGTTGCTAGTGGCCTTCTCGCGACGAATGTGCTGCTCACGGGTCTGGAGAGCCAGACGCAGAGCACGGTTCCCAGTGCGGTCCTTGGAAACACCAACAACACGACCAGGAACCTTACGCTTGTACTTATCAGCGCAGGCAAAGAAAGCGGCGTGGGGACCACCGAAGCCCATGGGGACACCCAATCGCTGAGCGTTACCGAAAGCAATATCGGCACCGAATTCACCGGGGGCCTTGAGAACGGTCAGAGCAAGCAGATCAGTGGCCACACTGAAGGTACCGCCCTGGCCGTGAATGGAGTCACTGAGAGACTGGAAGTCATAGACACCACCCTCGGTATCGGGGTACTGAGCGAGGACACCAATGAGGTGATCACCCTGTTCCTTAACCAGCTTGAAGTTATCGGCCATCACATCACCAATCACGAGGTTGATTCCGAATCCCTCGGCACGAGAGCGCATAACGGCAATGGTCTGGGGGTGGCAGAGGTGGGAGACGACGAAGGACTTCTCGGCCTTCTTTTGCTTGGAGGTAGGCATAGTGGCGAAAGACATGGTCATGGCCTCGGCGGCAGCGGTGGCCTCGTCGAGAACGGAGGCATTGGCGAAGGGCAGACCGGTCAGATCGGCAGACAGAGTCTGGAAGTTAAGCAGGGACTCAAGACGACCCTGGCTGATTTCGGGCTGGTAGGGAGTATAGCTGGTATACCAGGCGGGGTTCTCCAAGACATTGCGGAGGATAACGGGGGGAACAATGGTACCGTAGTAGCCGGTTCCAATATATGTGTTGCCAGAGACATCAATGTTCTTGCGGTAAGTGTCCAACAGCTTCAGCATATCAGTCTCACCCAGACCACCCTGAACTGCGGAGCGGTACAGGTTAATATCAGCATGAGGCTCGGTAACCTTGAGATCGTTCTTGGACAAGATATCCGCGGGAACCACCTGCTTCACGAACTCGTCGAGAGAAGATGCAGGTGGGTCCAAAACTGCAAGCATCTCTGAGGCCGCATCGGGAGAAGGTCCAATGTGTCGGCGGGGGAAAGTATCGAGGGGTTGGAAGACATCTGGTGGGTGAGGGTCGCCGTGAGCATTGACGGAGCTAGTGTATACTCCGCGGCGAGCAGCAGGAGTATCTTGCTTGGCGTGCACGCCACGAAGGCCATTGAAGGGCGAAACAGTGACTGAACGAAGAGTCACTGGTGACGGACCAGCTCGCACACGCGTACGCAGAGCAAGCTGGCGACCGCCACGGGCAAACAAGGACGCCGCCATGGAGGGGAGAGCTACCGAGGAGTGACGTAGAGAGGGTGGGGAGCAGACACCTCGACACACGACACACAAGGTAGGGATTGAAGAGGGGAGAATGATAAGGGAGGAGTAGAAGAAAGAGAAGAACCAGGATTAGAGAGAAATATTATTTATGATCATCCACGCATCGGACTCATTTTTCCCGGTGGTTCAGGGCCGTAGGAAGCGTGAACCCTAGAGTCGCCGACCGACGGGCAACGCAACGGAAAACTGCGATAACGGCGTCGGGAGTGGACCCGATATCCAACGGAGCTCCTATCGCGCCAATGAGGTTATTTGTTGTACATTAATGTGGGTCGATTTCCAAAGAAGTTGGCGGTGTCTATCGGTGGCATTGCGGGTTGGAAGTCGGCGGACGTTGCTTTTCCGAGGGAAAGCTGAGAGTCATGTGATGTGCTGAGTAAGAATAGATAAGATAAGGCACTTCAGCGGGGATTACTTAAGCGGGTCCAGCTGGGGAGGCGGGGATACCCCGCTGAGCTAAGGCAGCAAGGTACCCCAGGGTACTCTTTCTACCTTGCAGAATACATCTACTCTACATCTCCCTACATCTCCTCTGCCACTACGGTACTACACAGTGCTGCATGTATCATAATTATCGAAATACACATGTCATTCATTGGCTCATTTCATCAATACATTGCACACTTACAGAGCACTGGACCAGTCAATGGCCTGATTGCAGCCTGAGGCTCGTGCAGACCACAGGACACTGCTAAATAGTATAGCGGAAGCTGGGCTCACCCTCAATCTCGCGTTCTCCCTTATCAGCCTGCTTATTGCAAATCCAGAACCAGATACTGAGACAGATCACCACGAGAATTATCATAATGTTGCATCTGCATTGATCAGAGATATCAGCATAACCGAAGAATGAGCACAAGGGGTATTTGCAACGGGTACTGGAACTCACGCGATAGCGGCATACATGCCTGGCCGGTACTCCGGTGCATCCTGATCACGGAACACCAAACTACTAGCAATACCACCAATACCGCCAAATCCAACGAGTGTGGCACTGCTAAATGCTCGTGTCCATTGTCCACGCACATTGTTAGCCTGGTAAGCCATGCATGATGGAATGTTGGCATTGGCCCCAGCCACTGTGAAGAATACTCCCGCGTACCGCGTCGCGTTGCCCTTGGCGAATCCCATCATGGGTAGACCAATGATGCACAGTAGACAATTGCCGATAAGAATAGCACCGCGGACGTGGTACTTATCGCCGATCCAGGCTGTGGCATACATGACCATGCCTGCGAAGACATAGGGCGGCGCAACGAGACATTGTGACTTGCCAACGTCGAATTTCATACCTTCCATGAGGATGATGGGGAGGAAATAGGCAATGGCGTAAGTGACAGTAGTGAGGCAGCTGGCGAATAGTCAGTAAATAGATCATCCTTCACACGTTTTTGTAGTAGTATTGATTGAATCCACGAACAAGAAGATCAGAGCGAAACCCCAGATCTTAAGATCAAGACCTGGCTTGAGGAACTTCTTCAGTGAGAATGCTTCCAGATTACCATCCTTGCGGTCATCGTTAATACGGCGGACAACCCAGTCGCTCTCCTTTTTGTTGAGAAATCTCCATGATTTGGATGCGCGGTCGGGGAAGTCGACTAGGAAGGCGAAGCAGAGCATGCCAATGAACCCGGTGATCTTTTTCGTTAGCCATGAATCCATACAATAGAAGTGCGTTTATCGGTTACTCGGAGACATACCACGCCCTCGAGAATGAAAATCCACCGCCATCCGCTTAGTCCATGTGTGCCGGACAGCTGCATCAGACCAAATGCTAGAATACCGGAAAGCGCAGAGGCAACGCAACCGATGAGGTAGAATATCGAAAATCGTTTCTGCACGTCATCTATAACACCCGCATGAGTATGTCGGGATATACGATAAAATCGGGCAGTGATTTCTCCACTTACATCTGGTATACCAACAAGACAGCAAGTATACACAGCCTGGGAAGTAACCTGCTTCCAGCACTCCCAGCAGAACACGCAGCCCAACCAGCTGACCCCAGTTTTTGACAAAACCCGTTCCCTGAAGATATCGGTGTTAGTCAAAGATCGGAGTCGATCAGGGAATTCTATCGTGGCCACTCAACGTACAATCATTATAACCGCCCAACTCAAAACAATCGTTCCGAGGAATAGAGTGGGTCCGATTTTGCGAATGAGAACTGTCATGGGCGGTTGGAAGAGAACGTAAGGAACGAAAAACATGAGGACGACGATAGACTGTTAATAGACAGAGTATTAGCAACTCGAAATCTTTCCAGTTGTCTGAAATCTGGGATTTATCGCAATCGATTCGTGTGACTTACATAGCGATTTCCGACATCGAGGCGCAATTCCGTCTTCAATCTACAATCAGTTGTTAGTATTTTATGTCAAACCATAATGGATGCAACTTAGTAGGATGGAGGTTTTGTCTCCGAGTCAATCTCACCCTGCAATAGCTGCTGCACTCAGATTCGTCCGATCCATCAGCGAAATACAATATGCCAACCCAGTCATGGTCACCAGTCGCAGATCAATGCGACGGATAATACTGCGCTGCTCTTCTGGGGTGAATTCATCTTCCGGCTCTGTACTGGGCGTTTTCTGTGCGATATCCTCGATACGATCATCGCACAGGGCCTTCTCGTTGGGCGGGGAACCCATTGTGACTGGTGATGGGTTGTCAAAGATAATCAGATAGGATTCTAGTACGTGACTTGTACAAGCAGGTAGAAACTTGAATGAAATATCACCTTGAGAGTAAAGGTGACGAGAGTGAAAAGGAGGTGACAGAAAATACAAATCGGTCACACAGGGATCTCGCTACGCTTTTATCATCCCTGACCGTAGGCTACCACCTGGATCAACCTTAAACAGGTTCGTGCGGAGTCTGCCATGCAGATTCCCCCATGGGGTCGGAATCTAAAGTTTGTTGCACGCGGGCAAGATACTTGATTGAGTTTCCCCCTAAACACGGAAGGATGTACTAAACTGGGGTAGCTCAAGTGCCAGTGCTACAGAGCAAACATGACTGGTAACTAGTACTCCTATCTTCGCCATGCCCAGTCACGATGGACCAGTCAACCAGTCCCATGCAGGGTAGATTATCGCCCAGACGCCCAGCCCTAGATAGCCGGAACTGATTCATTCTCGTCTGCTTTGTTTCAATGCAAAAGAAGAAGAATAGCCGACGAGAGTGAAAGATGCCTCGGTCGCTCTATACGTTGGGCATAACAAAGACGAGATAGAAAGTGGCCACCGAGACCTTAGAGGGGGGCGAACTCCACACTCCGTGGGTTGAACGAGTCAGCGTGTTGCTCGGAGAAAGTTGAACCGCTGTGGCGGCTGGACTGAGATGATCTGGGGAATTTCTGATGCGTTTTGAATGCGGGGGAAGCTGCTTGGCGGCTTGGATCTGCTTGGCAGTTTCTCGGCAATGTGACGCGGATGAGTTGGAAGTGGGATCTATTCAAGATTTTGCTGGAAGTGGATTGATGGGTTAGGGCTTGGAGTTGACATTGAGAGAATTCTACATTGTGTTTGATACTATGATTTGCTGTTCTCTTTGTTGCGGACTTCGCCTGTCGATATCTGTTTCGGAGGGTATTCTTTATACAGATAGTAGTAGACAGTGGGACTGGAATACTCGAGTCCAATGTTTATCTGCTTACGGTTACACACAGTCGGAGATAGAACCCCGAAAATCAGTTATGGATACTGTATACCAGGAATTATTATGCTTATGCTTGCCTTGCCACTGAATTATGACACGCAATGTCATTCTCTCTCCCCTTGTACTTTGATATCAGCTTCAAACTATCTACCTTCCCGATATGATCCGCAGTTCTCTCATAATCTTTGCTATATTGTCAAAGAGTCTAGAAGCTCGGACAACCAAAATACCTTATTGTCTTGTCGGAAAGTCATGCGCCAACTTAAACTTCCGCCACAAGGTCTATACGAAGAGAACCGCGTGCTCCTCCAGTCCTATATCCAAGCTCGAACATTTGAACCAAATCATACGATATCCATGAGACAGGTCCATTGCTCGTAATTCCTCTACCTAGGTACGCTCAACCGAATTCGAAATCCGCTTTTACTTGGCAACCTCCTTTCATGGCGTAAATGTCTCGCGTAAGTATCAGTGGTACGTATCTTCGCTACGGCATGCATAGTGACCTCACCACTCACGACGCAAGATCTAGCCATGCGAGTTGCTGCAAGCATATAGCCGATTTAAGTAGATACAGACCAATCAGGGATTCCTGATGCTGTTTGAATGTGGTTCTAACCCAGGCATTCAGATAAGAAGACTCAGCTGGTTGAAGCTAAAATGGGCTGTTGGGAAGAAGCCCCACGTGGGGAAGTTGTCTGGGGTAGCGGGGAAAGATGGAAAGATGCCAGCCCTTGCTTCGGTCTTGCCGATCTTTGTTTCATGGTGGATGATCTCGATGATCTTGGGAAGTTTGGTGGTGTCGTCGATGTGATTATATCCATGGAGTTTTCCGAGACTTGTTGATTTCCCTGGAACTTGAACTTGTGCCGTGGGTTTCTCCAAATGAGGTTCAACACAAGTTTGATACTCAACTTGACCCTAGGCATCTCGATATCTACTACTATGTCACTAAACGATCAAACCAGTTCAATGCCATTGAGATTTCTCTACTCTCAACAGCATAATTCCAAAGTTATCTACTTAATCGATACTGATCTTGCGCGACTTTACAATAAGTTGAAGTTGACGTTCAAAATTGAATCCTGGATGGTTTCAACATTTCCCTGTGCCCGGGTAATACTAGATTCTGGACAACCTGAACGAGTGATTCTACACCCCTTGAGACCACCATACAGCGATCATTGGAAGTTATAGTACCTAGGTAGTACTCTCAGAGACACTCGTCGAATCCCGAGGTCCCGGGGGAAGGTTCGAGACTTTCTAGGTGAAGATTTCAAATCAAGTTGGGGCCCATTTCTACAATAGAGAAAATTATGCCGGGAATTTTGAATTTGGTACGCCTTTTTTTTTTAACAGAAATACTAGCTTCCTGAGGCTAACCGTGCCCGACGCTAGTAACAGTGAGACTGCTGGGTCCAGAATGTCTGTTTGCTAGTTAGTTGACGCATAGTAGTACTAAGTAGCCCTTCAAAGGTTATGCATCTTCACACGATAATGTACTAGTACTGCTATAACTTCAACCTTGGAAGCATCTGTTCCGAAGTTTAAAATAGATCCATCACTTCGGAATATTCTATTCTGTGGGAATACACTATTGTAAATGTGTTGACTTTCATCTACGAATCCCTGTCTAGTTCAACCAATGAGTGTCATCATGACAATAGCAAATGGGGGCTGCCTTGGGGCAACACCTTATGAACTTAAGATTATGTGAGCCTCAATTCAGCCTTGCCTGGACACTGACAATAGCAGTAGCAGTTTCCAACTCTGCCAGTGCATGTCTCCTCCTCCACATTTAATCGGCACTCGCCATCTTCCAAATGATACCTAGGTAATATCTTAAGTTCTGTTAACTTGAACAAATATTCGTTCGCAACATTGGATCCCCGAAACAATGGGGCGACTCTCTGATCCCGACATCCCTCTCGAACCCATCCGGAACCGCGACGGCGACAAACCTCCGCATTACAACGATGTAGCCGACGCCTCGTGGAAATTCCCACCATACAACCCCATCCCTAACAGTTGGAGAGAAACATGCGAGAACCGAGAAGACGCGATTGACAGGCTGTCCGGAATATCAGTTTTCTCAAAATCGCTCAGCGAAGACCCCGAAGCACTCTATCATTTTGTACTCGAGCAAGTGAAAGTGCCACCGCGACTATATGTGGACGTGAAAGGCTCAGTGCAGCAAGATAAAAGCTGGAAAAAGGAATTTCATTTCAAGCTCGATCTCACGAATACGCTATTGCGCCCGGTCGGGGATAATGGGGGCTGGTGGTACGAGGACCGCATTGCCACGAAGGAGGAGACTCAGAACTTGAAGCGACCAGGCAACAACTTGAACTCGGAAGAGAGAAATGCAGAGGCCGAGGGCGCATCTTTACTGGGTGATCAACTCGAATCTGCCAGTTCAGATGATAGCCATGTCTTGCTTATGCAATGGTGCGGAGAATTTTGCAAGACAAGGAAGGGGCCAAAATCATTTACTATTGCGAGGGAATTACAAGGCGTCGACAAGACGCTTTTGCGACGGGAGCTGAAGTCTTATGTTCAGTCTATTAAGAAGTTTGATGGCCGTGTCGAGCTTGATTTGCGCGTTGAGGAGCGCTTTGTTACGGTTTACTCGCCTCATTTGATCACTCGCCTGTGGAAGAACCGGTTTATCTGGTGGGTTTGTGTTTTGGCGCAGTTATGGATTATCTTTGCGCCTGTCATTGGTATCATTTATAAGGGGTACGAGGTGGTCTCGTGTACATGGAAGGCATCTCGGGAAGTTCCAGATACCACAGACCCAACCGGCTCAATGAAGATGTATGCCCGCGGGCGTGATGAAGAGAAGATTGCGGATCTGTGGGGACCAATTATGGTATTGGCTGCGAATGAGCGTCGAAATGAGGGGGAGATATTAACTGAGAGAGACATGGAATCTATTCAGCGTCGAGCACAGGAGCGTCTTGGTGCCTTGAGATCATATCAGCTGGACAACAGTGAGACGAACGCTTTGACGATGGAAGATTCATAACTGAAGTTTTGTGGGCGTGAAGGTGCTGATTCCAGTCCAACCACGAGATAAGGAATGATTCATACAAGGTTGGCTTTATGTTTGATGAACGATTGCAGTAGTTAGTGGGCACCCCACTGACAGTTCTATAGCGGGTCTCGCCCGCTAAAAAAGAACTTGAAGTGACTTGGATTCGGAACTAAGCCGGCAGATACTCCGTGCTAGCTAGTATAGTCATTAGCTTCAATCAACATTATTTCAAGTTTCTTCAATATTGACACCCAATTTCTATTGTTCTATGAATATACACATTCAAAGTGTCAAACCGTGGAATATTTGCAGTGGATAACCCCCTGATCCATCGAAACTTCACTCTGAATGGCCAATTAATCTATTTCAAATTATTTTCCTGTTCATCTTCCCTGTTCAAGCGACACAAATGACGTCGAGGCTCACTAGACAACGCCAATGACGTACACCCGTTAGCTGTCATGCGACGAGCTCAAGTTCACTTGGAAACAGTCTGGATTTCTGAAATGAATCTCATCTTAATGGCATTCTTCTTCTGAATAGCATCTTTGAAGCTAGTAGGTACTGATTGCATATCTCGGTCGGCGTGTTCAAGTTCAAGTTCATCTCTCCGAGTCCATTCCGACGGGCGGGAAACAATAGCATCACGACTTCAACTTACGATCATCAACATCTTGAACATCTCTCTCGGTCGCATTTTAACAACATGGCAACTATTTCGATCAATGCGCCAGGGCTAAGCAGCGGACTGCTTTATAATAACGGCAACAATAATGCGCGAGTGTGCATTACCAGCGAAACAGACGAGTTCGACAGCCAAACAATCCAAGAATGGCAAAATGAGGGCTTCGACGTCGTTTACTTGGCTTTGAACGGCGGTGGAAAGAATTATGAAACCCAACTAAGAACCGTGAAGGAGGGTTTGGGAGTTGGCGAGAACTATGCCGTGATTGGTACGTATTTGCTTTCAAGTTCTTTGAGCGACGAAAGAGCCCTGGAACAACCCGATCTAATGCTGATTTTATTTGTTTCTTGGGAATAGCGTTTGGTGAAGCTGCCAGTTATTGTCTGGATTATTACAGTAAATCAAACAACTGTAGCCGACTATGCGGTTTAATCGCATACTATCCCACCACGATCCCCGATACAAGGACGAGTTTCGCGCTATCGTTGCCGGTGCTGGTTCATTTGGCTGGCAAGTCTGTTAATGTCCTCACACAACCACAAGCATTGGGATTGCAAGGGAAAAAACGCCTTAAGACACGACCTATTCAGCCTGGAATCGGTACCAGTGAGCGACTGCAGCTTGCTTATCCGGCCTTCACCTACGAATATGCCCAGCCTGGATTCGCGGAACACGACATGGAAGAGTATAATAATCTTGCGGCGGATATTGCGTGGACTCGGACGGTAAAGGCTTTGCGAAAGGGGTTTTCTCGAGATGTAGATCTCGACAGGCGTTGGGATGAGCATCAAGAAGGTTAGTTTTTTTTTTTTCTTTCGTTAGGGTTATTGTACTGTGGCAGGTAGTGTACACTCGTTGCTATTTTGATCCCGGAGCTAATCTCGTGCAGCGAAATTCTTCAAATCGAACTTGACCAAGACGATGGATAGCTACACTCAGAACAAAGTGCCTGCAGTTACATACACCGGGACTATGAGTGGTGGAATCGGAAACCAAGCACTCCGCCGCTTCTACGGGCGTTTCTTCCTGGGAAAATTACCTCCATCAATGCATATTCGACTGGTATCACGCACATCAGGTGCCGACCGCGTCGTGGACGAACTATACGTTGGCTTCGAACATACCAGTGAAATCCCATGGATGCTCCCCGGTGTAGAAGCGACCAACAAGCAAGTCGAGATTATGCTAGTCAGTATCGTCAGTCTGCGCGGTGGACGTCTTTACTCTGAACACGTTTACTGGGACCAGGCGAGCGTGTTGGTTCAAGTTGGTCTGTTGGATCCGAAGCTTGCGCCTGGTAATCCGCATGGTCTGGATCGGTTACCTGTTGTTGGTCGTGAGGCTGCGAGGAGGATTCTGCATGAGGATACTGAGGTTGATCAGGAGGATTATCATAATCGGCTTATTCGTCGGGCGCATGGGCGTGCGCGGAAGGCTAATAGTTCTAAGTCTTCTCAGGCGCCGGAGGAGTCTGGTGCGGAGGGGAAGAGCGAGGTGGATGCTTCGTTACCGGTAAGAGGTAAGGGGAAGGGAAAAGAGTTTGAAGAAAAGGTGGACGAGCCTGAGGATCATCGGACGGCTACGGATATCACGGAACATATGGATGATGAGGATGAAGGTGCTGCGACGGAGACGGAGTCTACAGCTAAGGCGAAGACGCCTGGGGAAAATGGCGAGAAGAAGGCATATGTAGAGGATGGAGAGACTGAGACTGAGAATGGCAATGGGGATTCATGATTCAAATGAGAACTTCAAGCTTTATTTGATAGCAGGTTCTCGTGCAAATATCCCATCCCATCATCTTCAATTTGAACCTAATTATGCCCGAGTCTCCAGTGACCATTAGTACTAAAATGACACATTTTCTAAGGTTACTATACCTGGTTTGAACACAGGTACGCAGAGTATTATTGATTGATTGAAATGTTTGCAATGACCCCTCGTCTGTTTGCTGCCTGTTTGATGATTCAAATCGATAGTATTTTGGCATTGATTGTAGCTGTTTTAGTTCGCACTTTCACCTTACTCCTCTATAGACTCATCGGAGGATGAATTATCTCCGTCCGTCGTATCGTTGATTCAAGTTGATCAGTCAAACCCATGTCGACCGTGCCTACCGTTGCTCATATTTATGCATAATTCATTGCTGACAATGGCTTAAAGATACAGGAGTAGGATACTGTGCTGAAATAATCCAAATGATATTGGCAAAGGAAAAGCACCTGCAGGCTGTTCTTTTTCACTTAAAAGTCAATTACATCGGGGACCAGATCCGGAAATTGCCAATCGGTAAATTCCGCGTTCTCCAGCCTTCAACTTTGAAATCGAAGACGAATGTCTATTCATCATTCAGAAAATCTCAAAATCCTCTTACGGAATATTCATCATGTCTTCCGAGGCGCAGAATATCTACGATAACCCCGATTTCTTCTCAGCCTACAGCACACTTCCACGATCCCAGGGCGGCCTCTCATCAGCTCCGGAATGGCCGGTTCTCCAACAGATGGTGCTTGAATGTGATCCACGATATATCAACGCCGATCACAGCCTCCTCAAGAACAAGAAAATACTCGATCTCGGTTGCGGATATGGTTGGTTTTCCCGATGGGCACGAGATAAAGGTGCATCATACATCAGAGCGATTGATATTTCCGAGAAGATGATCAACCGAGCCAAGGAATTCGAGAAATCATTCGAGCCCGAGTCCGCCGTGCAGCCCTTTGAGATTGGATTTGAAACTGGAAATCTGGATGAAATCTCTTTTCATGAGAGCCCGGAGCAAGGAAAATACGATCTCGTCTACAGCTCCCTTACTTTCCACTACGTTGAAGATATCAGTCGACTTTACCGCGAGATTGGGGCTTCGTTGAAACAAGGGGGTAAACTGGTATTCTCGGTCGAACATCCTATCTGCTCGGCTCCAATCAGCCCGGGTCCCGATTGGATTTCTGTCACAGATGAGGGTGAAGATAGGAAGGTTTGGCCACTTAATTCTTACTGTGAGGAGGGTTGGCGGTTGACGAGTTGGTTGGGTGTTTCGGGCGTCAAGAAGTATCATCGGACGGTTGAGACGTATATCACTCTTCTCATTGAGAGTGGGTTTAGGTTGACTGGATTGAAAGATTGGGCGCCTTCAAAGCAGGATGTGTCTGAGCATCCGGAATGGGCTGATGAGAGGCATCGTCCTTATTTCTTGCTTATCTCTGCTGAAAAGCGGATGTCATGAATGTGAAGCCAATGGCAATAGATCTCCGTTGCAATAATTACTTGTGAAATCCATAATCATACTGCTGTCTAAATCGTTAATTTTGTTGATATCTACCTATACTGGTTGATCCTGACATCTCATTCCAATAATATGAACTACTCCAGTACCCCCGTATTTGGACACGTCCAAGGGTACAGCTTCAGCATCTCGAAACCCAAACTTCTCATAGAGTCCATGTCCATCAGGAGATGACTCAACCCAAAAATCATCCAGGCCCAATTCTCTGCCGGTCGAGAAACCCTGTCGCAACAACGCAGACCCAACCCCCTTTCCAAAGTATTCGGGAAGAGTAGCAAGAACTTCCAGCCCTGTCTACTCATCAGCACATACTAATTTTCAGTAAAAATCAAAGGTCTGTTCAAATCATACATCCAAATCTCCTACCACTCATATGCTTCGCTCTAACCAAAGCAACATCTCCAATAAACTCGTTACATGCATCTGCATTAGCCGTAGGCGGCCAAGCAATACCATCTTCCAAAGGCTCAACAATTTTCGGCTCAGTAAAATAATGCCAATATGTCCAGCCTATTATCTTTTCACGACCATCTGAATCCTTGATAATGGCTTTCCAGAATTTAGTGGTTGGGTCATTCTGCATTGTTTCGAGGAGATTGTCTCGTCGGAATGCGCAGCCGATTTGGCTGTACCCGCCAAACATTATGTGGAAGCTGTTTGTTTCGGGCGTGTCCTTTTTTGTATTGTTGAAGGCAAGTGATTCTATTTCTGCCAGGCTCAAGCAGTCACTTTCGACTGCTGGGAGGACTTTGAAGTCTATTTTCGTAGATCGAGGAGCTTCCATACTGGCGATGTAGATGGGCGGGGAAGGAGAAGTGGAGGGGAAATAATTAGAAGAGGAAAATCAAGAGGTCGGGGTGGAATAGCACCTGGGCATATGTTTAGGAAATGGATTCCGATAATTCGGCCCCAGACGCACGTTAGCCCAGCTAATAACTAGTAACGAGTAGGCTCTCCTGGGCCTCGGACTCCCTTGCAGGAAGATTCGTTGGCCAATGGGTATCTTGTTGTATCGCCCAGGATCCAGAAGTAAGCTCCATACTCCAGACCTTCTACAATTTGATCACCAAGTTGCTAAGAAAAGCTTCTTTCTCCCTAGCCTAGGTTTGGGATCCACAGTCACCCCAGAGTAGACCCGATAGGGGTGAGAAAGTGGTGTCGAGCTGAGGTTGACTGGAGATCTAGAATGGTTTCGGGGTCCACATTGTGGACTTCATTTTCAATGTATTTGAGACTTGAGAGGTTTAAACATTGAAATCTTCGGAGTATACTAGTGATCCAAGTTATACAATTGAAGCTAAAAGTATCAATCTCACTGTTCTACCACGTACTGACCCGTTGTATTACGACTCCTTCAATAAAATTCCCTTTATGAACTGCAAGTGCTGTGACTTGACAATTACGCGTCCATTTCGAATAGTTTGGGGATACTAGCATTCCCTCAATTTAAATCGCAACTAAACACCAGCAAGTCTTCTCTAGAGGAGCATGCTACTATTGTAATAATAGTATCTCGAAATCAACGTGATTTAGTTATACCAGACGAGGATCACTAAAGACTCCTCCGCATTTAAATGGAATTTCCAATAGTAGGTTCGCGGGCATGGATGCTGGAACTATTGGCAAAAGGAAGAATAGACTGAATAGATATCAGATGCGAGCGCCGAAGGAACAGCAGATAACTAGTACCTAGGTATACTGATAGAGCACGCCCATGGTTTAGAGCCGACCAGTAACAAATGATCCGCGGAAGATGTCTTTATTGGACAACTTAACTTCTAACCGTCGGAACTCATCGCGACGGAGAATGCTCCTCGGACCGCGCAGTGGGTCTAGCGCGGTCGCGCAGAACATAACCAGAACTAAGAGCGCCAAACCCTCTTACAAGATGAGTTGACTATCCGGAAGTTCACATCTGCCACAAAGTAATCCGATACACTAACCAGTACTCCGTATTCATTTTCCGAAATGACACGCACACTCCGCGTTGCAATTCTCGAGTGCGACACTCCCATCCCGCCTGTTGTTGAGCGGGTCGGAAACTATGGAGAGATCTTTGAAGCGCTATTGAAGAAGGGGTTAGTGGCTGCTAACTCCAATGTGGAGCTTCAAGTTAGCAAATGGAATGTCGTGGGGAATCCGGTCTATCCCAATCCGAATGAGTGTGATGCGTTTCTTTTGACTGGAAGTAGTAAGTCAATAACTTGAACTATTGTTTGCGCATCAACTTGGATGTATCAGGGCCGCCGCTAACGTGTCACGGTGACAGAACATGATGCTTTTGCCGACGATACATGGATTGTTAGTTTGACTCAATATGTCCGGGGTATTGTGCAGCAACATGAGAAACCAGTTGTTGGAATCTGCTTCGGTCATCAAATTCTCGCACGCGCGCTGGGTGCTCGTGTCGGACGAGGCGATGGAGGTTGGGAGATTTCAGTTGAAGAGATCACCTTGACAGATGCTGGAAAAGAATTGTTTGGTCAAGATCAACTGGTGAGCTTTCATCCCGTATTGCTGAACTTGTAAGAGAACTCATGCTAACAAATGCAGCACCTGCAACAAATGCATCGAGATGTGGTGCATGAAGTGCCAGAAGGGTGTGTTAGCTTGGGTTACAGTCCGCGGTGCGCGGTTCAAGGTCTCTATATGCCAAATCGACTTTGGAGTGTGCAGGCACACCCTGAATTCACCGAGTTTATCATGTCTTCTGTCTTAGACGCCAGGCATGAAAGTGGCGTTTTCAACGATGAACTATACAATGATGGGAAGTCTAGGGCTGGTAAGCAGACAGATGGGGAGAAATTGGGCAAGGATATTGTGAAATTCATTCTGGAGAGCACTGGAATTGAGAAGAAGTAAGTGTGGGAAACATATTAAAATATTTAATGAAAAATAAAATGAGATAGTATCCATCATATCATATGGAATGATCCTACAGTGAGGATTTACTGGGATAGAATGAGGGCCGTCGACCAGTTTCTGCGAAAAGAAGACCTCCAAATTCAGCAAAAATCTAATAATTTTAATTTAAATCTCATCAATAACACTCAATGATCCAAAAAATAATAATTTCCACCTCATTTCTATCTTTTAATTATCTAAATAAATGCTGAGCAATGCAAGTATAAGATGACAAAGCTACACGTGATGATAGAGGGGCATCGCGGGGAGCAATTGGATTCCTATGGGTTCAAGAAGTCGAATCGAATCCACTTGAACCTCCTTCAACTTCCAATTGGATTGTCCCACACGAGAGCGCGATAAGCGGATCCAACTTCCCCAGCACCGCGCTATAAAAGCCAACCTGGACTTTCTCTATTCCTAAATATCTCCAATTATTACCTTATTAACCTTGAACATCCTCCTTTCCTTTCCTTTCTTACCCGACACTCCTATATCTACCTACCTCACATCATGTCGAACCAGATCCGAACTATCTCGCCCTCGACCCATGAGGTCATCTTTGACCAGCCCGGCACTTCTCTCGACCAGGCTATCCAGATCGCCGCGGCATCCAAGCAAGCATTCGAATCTTACCGCACCACAACCTTGAACCAGAGAAAGGAAATTGTCAAGCGCGCCCTCGATATTGTTGATACTCGCATCGATGAGCTCGCGAAGGAGCTGACCACCCAAATGGGTCGCCCCATTAGATACTGCGCTGGAGAGATCAAGACTATGCGTCTTCGTGCGGAGCACATGATGGACATCGCAGAGGAGAGCTTGTCTGATCTTCCTGGTCAGCCTCAGGAAGGGTTCAGACGTATGGTCAAGCGTGTTCCTCTTGGACCAGTGCTGATTGCCGGTGCTTGGAATGTGAGATCTCCCCGGGAAGAGGAGCGAAGTGACCGTGTGCGCAGTGAACTGACTTGCGTATCTTTAGTACCCTTACCTCACCACCGTCAACGCATTGGTACCCGCGCTGCTTGCTGGTAACAGTGTTATCCTGCGCCCCTCTCCTCAGACCCCTCTGTTCGGCAACCGCATGCTCGAGATCTTCACCGAAGCCGGCCTCCCCAAGAACGTTCTGCAAGTTGTTCACATTGGAAGCTTGGATGTGCTTGATCAAGTCGCTCAGCTCCCTGCCGTGCAGTCTGTCTCCTTCACTGGCTCTACTGCTGGTGGAATCAGACTGCGTGAGGCAACTGCCCGCCATGTCAAGCCCGTTAACCTCGAGCTCGGCGGTAACGATGCCGCTTACGTGCGCCCCGACGTCGACGTGAAGAATGTGGCCGAGAACCTGGTCGACGGTGCGGTTTTCAACTCTGGACAGAGCTGCTGCTCCGTTGAGCGGGTCTATGTCCACGAGAAGGTCTATGATGAATTCGTTCGTCTCGTACAGGAGGAGCTCAAGGGGTACGTGATCCATGTTTTGAATTCAAAATTTGTCTACTGACTTTCATTTCCGTATAGTTACAAGCTCGGCGACCCTCAAGATGAGACTACCACCACTGGTCCCGTCATCTCTTCCCCGGCCAAGGTCAAGATCCAATCTCACATCGACGACGCTCTCAGCAAGGGAGCTGTCAACTCCACTCCTGAAAATGCCACTTTCACCCTGGCCAACACCGCTCTCAAGGGCAACTACGTTGCTCCCATTGTCCTGACCAATGTCAACCACAACATGATCACCATGAAGGAGGAAACATTCGGCCCCGTCATGCCCATCATGAAGGTCTCCAGCGATGAGGAGGCTATCTCCCTGATCAACGACAGCGACTACGGTCTCACCTGCAGCGTTTGGACCAAGGACCTCGTCAAGGGTGAGGAGCTGATTGACCAGATCGAAGCTGGCACTGTCTTCCTCAACCGCTGCGACTACCCTGCTCCGGTAAGATCGAATACACCACCTGTTTTAACGATTCCTATCTAACATATGCTCCAGGATCTCGCATGGACCGGCTGGAAGTCCTCTGGTCTGGGATGCACTCTCGGACCCCGTGCCTACGACGGCTTCACAAAGCTGAAGAGCTACCACATCAAGAATGCCTAAATGACTAAACTCTCTTCTTTTCCCCCTTTGAACCGGAGTTTCTCGATCTAGTATCATCCATGTACATAATGAATGCAATGCAATAAAATGAATTGATGCCATAAATTACTCCCACAACATGTCACTTAGAATCCATATCGCAACGTAATGCATCCCAGCATCTTCATGTTTCAAGTTCAATTCAAGCTGACCGCCGATCTGCCAACTTCCACCCCTCTTGGCACTTATCTCATATCTCTTCTCCTGGCCACTGAGATGATGCCTATGGACCCACAGCGCGGTCCCGGACCGCGCTCCCACCTTCGAAGCGCGCCAAAGGATTTCAGAATCTCGTCCACGTGAGTAGACTCGATTAGCTTATCGAAAGAGTCTACTCCGTAGTTCGTGTTGATTGTTTGATACCCCGCGCTGATTACCCCCCAGCGCGCCGTCGGGATAAAAGCTTGTGGAGAGCGCCATGGCCCATGAGCTGCAGCAATGAACAGGTCATGGCTCACGAGGTTCAACGCGGACCTGGTCGTCCAGCGCGCCTGCTATCAGGTATTGCTTTTTGAGAATTGACCTGAGCTGAGAAATTGTATTTCCACACTTGAGATACCAGGAGGGATCTGAAAGTACTGGACTGAATACCTATAAAGGGTTATAGTAGTAGACTCGCACTTCTACAAATTTGATCCATTTTCTGCTCCTGAGATCCTTTTTCATAGTGTTGATCATTTACATTCGTCAAATAATACTCGCTATACTCGCTATACATACTAGTACAAATACAAACAATGGTCGGACGACTTGAAGGAAAGAATGCCATCGTCACCGGCGCTGCCGGGTGAGTCTTTGAATTGCTGCATCTAGCAAACAACCATTGCAACCAATCTGAACCCATGAGAGCTAATCCGTGACCTTTTCCAGCGGCATCGGCCTCGAAACCACAATACTCATGCTCCGCGAAGGCGCCTCAGTCCTAATGACCGACATCAGCGACACGGGTTTATCCAAAGCCCTCGAAAAGGTCAACACAATCATCCCCGCCTCCTCGAGACATGGCAAAGTCGAAACCCAAACCGTCGACGTATCCAACGAATCCCAAATCGAAGCAGCAATCGCACATCTTGATTCCTGGGGCGGACTCGATGTCATATTCAACAATGCAGGCATTATGCATCCCAAAGATGGTGACTCGGAGCAATGCCCTGAAGATATCTGGGATAGAACTATGAGCATTAATGTCAAGGGCGTATGGTTCGGTTCGAAGCATGCTGTTCTTGCGTTCAGGAGACATGGGAAGAAGAGTGGTAGTGTGATTAATACGGCTAGTATGGTTGCTCTTGTTGGTGCTGCGACGCCTCAGTTGGCGTATACGGCTAGTAAGGGTGCTGTGTTGGCCATGACGAGGGAATTGGGTATTGTGCATGCGCGAGAAGGTGAGATTAATCCCACTCACTCCCCTGGGTTGCCTTTGTGTCGAGACAACAACACTAATGTCGTGATGTACTATGTGTAGGGTTTCGATTCAATTCGCTTTGCCCTGCGCCTTTGAATACACCCTTGCTCCAGGATTGGTTGGGAGATGATAAGGAGAAGCGATTCCGTCGCGAGGTGCATTTCCCCAGCGGCAGATTCGGCGAGGCGATTGAGCAGGCTCATGCTGTTATTTTCTTGGCTAGCGATGAGAGTAGCTTTGTTAATGCTACTGACTTTGTCGTTGATGGTGGTTTGACAAAGGCTTATGTGACTCCAGAGGGACCAGCCACGGAGGCACCGAGGAATCTGGCTGGACCTTGAATATTGTGTTGTAGTAGATCAAATAGATCTTGCTTTTTTTGATTGCCTGAGCTCAAGCGAATGAGATCCAAATTTGATTTTGTTGCATCGTTCGACAGATATTCCAAGGGCCAGCCTCGGAGGGTGGAGCCTGCCACATCACTTCCAGCAATAAGAGAGTCCTCTGCATATTTCCTAGACCGAAGTGATTCGTCATTGCGACGTGTCGTGTTCTTAGAGTCTCTTGCTGCTCAGCCTTTACGAGACAAGATCCAACGATGGCGATGGGCCAGCATAAGCCGGAGTTGATGCGGGCTTCGGGTGATAGCTCCGCTAGGTATGTCATTGCTTCTGTAACGGCTGTCTGGATGAGACCGTTGTAGATCCCGTCCGTCGCGTGCTTGTAGCTGCCTAGTGATGTGTATAGATAGATAAGCATCGCTTGTTGGAAGATCAAACCGGCCAGATACACCTCTGCAACCACAAATGGGTAGGGTGACCATCGGAGAATCTGCGCTTGAATCGATGCAAACATTGCCATGTCGTCGGCTGTTGGAACGGTCGGAGTACTATCGTCCATCATCCATTGGCGGCCGAGGTCGAAAATGCAGGGGATGAGAAGGAGAAGCTCTAGCCAGCAGCCGCAGAGGTTTCCGACGTATTGCGTTTGCAGAAGTTCTCGTGCTCGTTCTTCCAGCTCGAAGTTGAGAAATAGTTGGCCGCTTAGTCGGGCGTCTATTGAGATCATGCTCACGGTCGCTGTGTAGGAATAGTATTCAATCACGAAATCTTTTAGTTCTCTTGGGACAGCTGTGTCGCTTTGTGCGAGGAGCTTCACTAGTAGAGTATTTGCTGCTGATAGATGGTCGAATATGGTCCCGGTCATATCCCCTTTGGCAGTCTAAGGCTATGTTAATACTCTCCGAGCTCGTGGGGGGTATTCGGGGTAAAATAGCTTCATACCTCGGTGAAACACATCAGAAGCGCACCGACGAGAAGCATCAGTGGATTCGGTTCCTTTCCTTCAAGAAACTCTGTCACTCCGTGTCGAAATAGTTTGATGGCCTTAGAGTAATGGGAATGGGCGACAGCATCAGTTTCATCCCGGCGACGGAATGCTCGGTGTGCCGCACTTTGAGTAATAACAAGTTGGAGTAACAGATCACTGCTGAATGCCAAAGGTACAATTTGCACCAGAAAAGGGTTGATCGGGGTTGACCCATTGGCCATGCAATCTGCAGTCGTACTCAAGTAATGGCTGAGAAGTTGGTACGATTCCGGATCGTAACCTGGTAACATCGACATCGTCCTGGGAACCACATTTCCAAATTGACCCCTAGGCAGTAGAGAGCTATCGCTTTCCCCTCCAATTGATCGTCGACGATCCGCAGACTCTTTCTGCGTCGTCGATTCATCTTGATCATCGCTAGGACTAGCCGACGGCGACCCGATCGACGAAATCGAAGATTGGCGCCTTGACGCTGGACTAGTGGACAATCGGAGCGTCTCCTGTTCATCAATTGTCTCCGGTAAACTGAATCGCCTTAAATCTCCAGTAACTTTGGATGCTTCGTTCTCAGGGCCGGAATTCCTTCTCCCGGGGATGACCGTTGGCCACGAACAGCCCAATTCATTCCGCGAACAACCACCACAGATGGGACGGATCTCATCGCACTTCTTCTTTCGACGTCTGCAAGTCCAGCACCCCGTGCGAACACGAACAATGCGCGTTGTGCGCGGCTGTCGATCTGGCGGCATCTTGCAGGGCTCGGAAGTGCCAGTGCCAGTGTGGAAAAGGGAAAGCAAAAGACGCTATCAGCGGAATTGGACAAGGTCAAACGAAGCCTGAAAGGAAGGGGGGCCGCGCAGCTGATAAGAAGTGGGTGTGGGGTAGAAACTCTATTATTTCCATGTGCTAACGCTAAATGGATATCCATTTCTGGATCTGGTTACGTAGGACATGCAGAACTGGTTTATTGGGCTTGTCTGTTGCAGTTTCAACTTAATATCGTCCATGCAAACCTCCTCCTTCCCGCTTGTCCCCGAAATTGTACATTGAAGTAGAGTAAAAGTTTATCCGTCGGTTTTGTTTGACTGGATTGACAGAAAAGTTAGGACGTGTGTGTGGCATTTTTGAATGAATTCCTCCACTTCTGTCTTATCGTGCCAAGCATCATTATACGAGGCGCTGAGGGACATGCGACCACGAAATGTCCCGAGGATGAGCCCAAGTCCTGTCCCTAGTTCTTCGCCCGTTACCCATGGATTGTCGATCTCAAAAGGAGTCAGTTGGGGCGGAATGAGATTGTCGATAACGCCTAGGCTGGAGATAGAGGCCGACGGAGTGAGATTGGGCGCCGGAACGGGTGGATCCTCTGCACCAATCGGATAGTCGGGCGTTTCAAGCTGCCAATACGAGGGAGTCATTGGGAGATGATCACGGTCGCTTTTCATGGCCAAATAGTATTCTTTCACTTGGTCAACAACGCTTAACATCTCGTCTCGAATCTCATCCACACTGAATGGCTTGGAGGATATTTGAGGAACCTCCAAGTCGATTGTCATGCTCTGTCCAGAAACAGAATGGTACACTGCACCAGGATGCAGGAGTGTAGAATACGGCGCTTTACAATGTTTGCGTTCGTTGATCAGGGGATAGCTGATGTAGCGTACTATGCGGTCCTTGGACCGCCGCTCTTGCATATCTCGCATGATCATGGCAATTGAGGCGTGGTAGACATGAGTAACGCTGCATTGTAGATCTCTGCACGCAATTAGGATTGCAGAAGAAACGTCTGGTGCGACAGTAAATGCGACCCGTTTGTGGCAGCCGGGTAGAATACGACCAGTTCGAAACGGGACGACCGAAGGCTCGGCCGTCTTGCGAAACATGGTATTTTCTTTCACAATCTTCTTGAGTCTTGCTTCTCTCTTTGGAGTCAATGTTCGCGGGATATCAGCTGCGACTTTCAAGGGAGGACTGAGATGTTTCCACTCATCGCCAAAGTTGGGAATGTTGAATACGTCGCGTTCCTTGAACGCTCGGGCGGCGTAGCGGACGAGATTGCCCATCAGATGGAGAGACCCGATTCCATCGATGATATCATGCTGCGATCTCAATACGAGATCGAGAACCAGTCCTTGTTCATGGTTTTGTTTGCCCTTCACGACAAAGAGCGTTGAAAGTCGAGGAGCAGGTGGGTTGGAATTGCACCACTCTTCGCCAGATAGAGGCATTTCCACCAATTGGAATGTTTCATCTAGCCATGATCGCATGTCAAACTCGGGATTTTCTCGTGGAAATTCTTCATAAATCTTCCTGCATCTTTTCGTTCCTGCACTGTATTCCACCCAGCTTGCAATAGTTGGGTGGTCATATCGCAAGCATAGCCATGCTTTCTGCAAGGCTTCGACGAACCGTGAATGAGTCACTTCACTGTTATACGGGATGTATAGTGAGATATGGGCAGTTATCGCAAAGTAGGTCCGCCCTGTTCCCTTAAACCTTTTCGCAAATGTTGTGTAGAATTGTTCGACCTCGTCGATGTCGCGTTCCCATCGACCCATTCCAGTATGCTGCCATGATAGGCTCTTTTCAGTCATTTCGATGGAAAATAGACTGTCGCTTGAATGTGATCAAATTTTATCTTCCATTTCCTCGTGCCATGCTAGCAGGGCGTCATATACTTCTCCAGTAAATCACTGTCAACCGGAGAAGGGCGCACAGTTCCGTGTCAGATGAAAGGAAGTCATCAAATTCTGAAGGTTTAATATTCAAGCTGACAAATGAGTTGAAAGGGATTCCTAGCTGAGCATATACGAGGAGCATCTGACCTGGAAATCCCTGCTGGAGTTATACGATGGCTTTGCATGAGCCCGAGGTTTAGCCGGATTCCCCGGCCAATAGATACGCCCCGGGATATCGGCCCGGAATCTGCGTAATGGATGTTGCTTTAAAGTGCTGGAAGAGATTCCTATTTGGGGCATGGGGCCAATTGGATACTTAGCGTATTGCTGGGGAAGTGTAGAGGGCGTGGCAAATTAAGAGGTGTGTCTGGTCAGTGTAGGAATTTGATATGCGGCGCATTGAAAAAGCATCAGCTGGCCAGAATGTCAGTATTTTCGATCACGAAGCATTTGACTCATTACGGATTGAAGATGTGACGTGGATGTAGGGGCCACTTAACGCACCAGCACTGCCCACTATGCTGATTTGGCGCATTTTTCTTGTATGCGCAGAGACCATCAAAATCGATGTGAAAATCAATGACTACTTTCAATACATTTAGCGACGATGTACTCATTGGGCAATGCTTCCCCAAATCCCTTCAACGCAGCCCTATGCGATTTCATGGCCACGGCCCGCCATCTCGTTGGGATTGAGAGTGCTGAAAGTCGTGTGATTATCGAAATCACATTACACCAATTTATTGGCGGTTTCTCTGTCCTCATTTCCACGAGCAAGGAGGAGGATTCGGCGATAAATGTGTTGGTGATGAACGCCGGCTTTGTGTATCTCTTTCATTTGATGCCCGCGATTGCGTAGGGGTGAAGGGAAAGCTTCGGGAAACCTCAAACAGTCCATAGTCTCTGCATTTGAGAGGATCTCTAGGAGTATTGCGTTGGAGTGAAACTTGTCTTGGGCAAAATTGGCGAAAGCAGGATGGAATGGCGCCGGATCTATTGAAATAGTAACCAGAGAACCTCGGAACGAAGTTGCTTTCACAGACACCCGATGAGAAAATCTTTTTGTAGGCGTTGAGCTCGCAGTAAATTTGGTTTAAATTGCGTCCTTTGTCTGAGTAACCAGGACCACCATTGTCATGGAAGTTGACTGTTGATATTCATGTTGATGTTGATGTTGATGTTGATGTTGATGTTGATGCTTGTGTATACTCAGTCTTGGCATTTGTTTGGCGGTGAGGTCATTGAGGCGGTGAAAAATGACGGAATGCCCCGCACTTTTCTGCCGCTTTCCATTTCCATTTCGACTTTCTTCCAACTTCAACTTCAACTTGAACCTTTTACTCTCTTCCCCCAAGGCGACTCGGAATCTCCAACATCATTGTTTTCGACAGAATATGAATGCTTCCTATACTCAAAATCCTCTCGCTGCATTTCCCCCGGAGATTGTCCTGCGCATACTAGAGTTCTCCACCGTCTCGACCCTCGCAGCACTCACTGCAACCTCCAAAGCATGGCATCACTTCATTGACTACACGCACCAAGAAGCCATCTATACCTCCGAATTTAAGGACCTCCGACCGGTACACCCAAGATGTACCCACGAACAGTCAATATTGTCTCATACCCACGCATTTTCTCGTCTGTTTGAAGGTACAACGGCATGGAAGGAACTTTGCAAACGCCAGACCCTTCTCGCTCGCAATTGGGCCGATCAACATCCCATGAGCCAAGAATCAGTCTTGCAAGTCGGAAATGATCCCGTATGGCGCTTTCGACCCGACTTCAAACGTCGATTCTTCGTTTCCTCTTCCCATGCTGGTGGGCTAAATGTCACTGATATGGATACTGGTAGAATCCTTTGGCGACTCCCTTCAACACTTGATAGTGACGAGAATGCCGTTCGTCCCTACGCGCATTTGGAATATCAAGATGGTATGGTGGTATTTGATCGAGAAGGCGATGCTGTCGAAGTGTGGCAGGCCGATCAGGATGATGCACCCCGCGGTGAATTTCGCCGGATCGCGGTTCTTAACCACGATTGCCAAACCAGAGGCTTTCAATTATCCTACTCAACGCTATGCGTTGTCTCAAATGAGGGCCACGGATTTGTCTACGATATGACCCAGCGCCCACCCAAGTTGACGACCCATATCAGCATTGAGAAGGACGCCGTTGGTCATCTTGATCAGAGCCAAGATGCTGTGATTTATTCGATCGGCCCGAAAGGTTATTACGCATACGACAAGAAAACTGGAGACTTTATTGGAAATCTTCAGCCTTCACACTGTACCGATAAATACCACATCCTCCCCCCAGTCGCCAGTTCGCCATCTGCGACCGCAGCGCTGGCCGGTGCAGCGCGATACGGAACAGCACACCGACCATTCCCTCCCGGTGCCCCTCGAAAGGGTTCTTTGGTCCCTCTGGAGGTCAACTCGGGATCTCTGCCAGACTCCGAGAGTATATGGGACGGTGTCAACGAATGGGGAGCGGGTATGCTAGATGGCAACCTTTTCGTTGGCTTCTCTCGTGCGGGTCATGTATTTGTTTGCTCCGACTGGCGTAAAGCCATTCGCGATGAAGCAAGTCTAGCTGCAAACAGTTCTATCATCGAATGCAAGTCAGATGGATCTGGCTTCGATCTCGGTGGATGGCTCTCAGTGCAGAACCACCGCGTGATGTTTGAAATTCAAAATCGCATTTATGTAGTCGCCCTGGATGATCTCAATCGAATGCAAGATGTCAAATCTCCATCGCGTGCTTCGTATTCCTTGCTCAACAGCTCAGCTCCGCAACTCGCTGTCCCTGTGAGCTTCATGACGCTGTGTGACGATGCGATCATGACTACTTATACGGTATGTTCTGACCCCACCCAGTGTCACCGGGTATAAGATCGTTAATACGGAGAATGCAAAGACCCTCGGCTGGAGACAATCTATGCAGAATATCCCCGGGGGCGTACAGCAAGATGAAAACCCCGCCCGAATCTTTCCCACCAAAGCCATCCGCGTCATCAGCCTGGCCCCCGACCTTCCCGGCGTCACACCAAATTCGAGCTCGGACACACCCCCCACCGTTGCTAGCGACAGCTTGCTAGACTCTAGTAACCAAGACCGCCCACCTGCCGACGAGATATGGCGTTCGCAAGCTGGACTCCTGCAGCTTCTGAGCATGCTTGGCGATGAATACGGAGAGGAGGAAGACGATGACGAGCTGCAGGCCATGGTGACAGGCCTCGGTGAGAATGAAGTTGATCTTGAATGGGAGGATGTGGACAGCGATGACGAAGAAGAACCAGACGCAGAAGACGAGTCAGATCGGCCCCGACCCCGGCCCCGGCGTTGAGGCACTTGACTTCTTGGTCGCAGATAAGCAGCCATAGAAAATGTGTCTTTCTTTTACACCAACGTCCCTGGACCGTCCACCTCCCGAGGCTTCAGTCAAGGACTGACGCAAGCCCGCTTAGTCACATCTTATGGGCCTCCTTGTCCCATTCTTCTCGTGCAGTCGCTGACTGACCAACTTTTACAATCGCGCATACTCACACTAACAAGGCTGTAGGGCGGACCAAGCGTCGCGTTCTTCAATGTACCACCATCGAGCGAATCAACACACTCGGTGAACGATCACCAAATCAAATATCCCCTCGCCAACCACTCCCTAGACCTCCGTAAGTCGTCGTTAGGACACCGCATGCGGCACTCCTCCCTATCCTCGGTATAGGGGTGATTTGTTGGTCGTTTTGCATGACATCGAGATCCCACGGTCGCCGTGTTTGTAGTTCTTCCACGGTCCATCGGCTCCGCTCGCGCAATTATGAAGATCTGCCGCAGTTTCGTAAGATGGGATTAGGTCAATTTAAGTCGATTGCACGCTCGATCTATCGGTAGTCATTTCTTAGGTGACTGTTTCCGTTGCACCGTGCAATCCCTATCTCTATGCTATCATTGCCTTGGATTGCCAGTTCCAACGGCTTACCAATTGGCTATCTGCGATGCTGCAGTATTCCAGAGATATCATCTATCTATTACACCAGTGGTCTGATCTATTTCCTTGGCAACTTGAACACAGAGACACAATTTCCTAGCCTCTTACTATGACCATGCATACTATTCTATCCGACTGAACATAGGTTCCGTGATCAAATACCCTACGAACTTGAATACACCAAAAATAATCGAACTACGATCTGCCCGCCCTGTCAACATCGTTCCCTTTAGGGTTCTTTACCTCCAGTTCTTGTTTGCGCACTCAAGGCTGCTTCTAATATGCTGAGTATTGTTGCATCATATCGCTCGTTCAACGTAACACCATAGCAGGGATCCGAGTCCCTGAACTTTAGTGACCATTCTACTATGCATTGTGGGCTTCATATCGTTGTTGACTCAGGCTTCTATGCATTGGTTTCTTTTGCATAGCGTCCATCTTGTCATCGTCGGTTAATATATCCTTTTCGTATTAGATTCAGGTCTCGCTAGATATTGGAGTTTAAGCTGGAATACCATCTACCTACATCGCGTAATAGTATGATCACTCGCACTCCTGTAGCACATGGTCCGCTTTGGAATCATACTTGCTATGCACAGTCCCTTTTAATGAAATGAACGATATCTGACGTATTCGTAGTAGTAGTAAATCTTCTACAAAGGGAGTATAAGACATCTCTTGATCTCATCAGCCATCTATTAGGGCTTCTACATTCATCGTGATACTTCAACCTTAGTTGTCCGAATTCTCAATTGCTGGCAGCGTGAAGCTTAAGACACCCCATAACTGAATTCCAATCACTCTGGCTTTTCCCAGCTCACAAAGTGCCGGTCTCACATCTTCACAATGAAACTTACCTTGGTCCTTCCTTTCCTCACATTCACCTCCTTCGTACTGTGCGCTGATCCAACTGGTTCAGAGGCCATGAGCCCTTGCTTGGTATGTATTCCCTATAGCTAATTCAGTGAGTTCGGCATGGAACAACCCTCTAATATCAATCGCCACAGCTTGAATGTAACAAGCAAGCCGCAGCGGCAATTAAGTGCACCGCTGGTTTCGAAGATACTCAGTGCACTTGCCCGAGCGCTGATTATGTTGAAGTTCTCATGGATTGTTTGGCTGATGCGTGCACGGCTGCAGATGTTCTCAGTAAGATACCCACTAGTTACCTACTACAACCTTTGACTAGGTAGTACTAGTAGTGGTAAATGGCCCTTGGATATAGCCATGTTGCTAACTCGGCTTTTCAGCTTCTTTGAAACTCCATATGAAAATTTGCAAGATTCCTCTTGTTGCGCCTGCTAGCTGGTCGAATTGATTGGGTTGAGTATTAAGTGCTAGATCTCATGGTGTGATAATATGAGAACAATTGTACTGTCGCCCTCTGAATACTGAGCAAAATACACGCAACCATTCAAAGTTGTTTTTAGAGCTGCTTTCTTTTTTCTTTCTCTTTTCCCCTTTGGTTGGTTTGTATTGTAGCCTTGGAGTCCGAAGTAGAATCTTTTACTCTGCTATCTTACAAGTGCCTTTTACAATTGAGATCACATCGAAGTTGGAGACCCGGAATCTTCTCATCTTTTAGCTCGTAAATGATTCATAGACTGAGCAGCAACCAGCATCTTCTAGAATTGAATACTGGATTATTTTTCATAAAACTCCTTCATCAAAGCTCTGCTTGTAGTCGGGAATTGACGGCCGAAGGATCGGTGCAACGCCGAACCCCTCACTGCGACCCGCTTCTCTCAACTTCTTCTCCGCATCTCTGACTCGTGTCGCTTCGATTTGCCTCAATACATCAAGTAACTGGATACAGCATCATTGAAAGCTACCCGACCATGGAGCCAGGTCTCTACCATGGCGAAACTATGGAGACCATTGGGGGGTTCCCAACCATATGTCACTATCGGCCGCCTGTGGACAAGGGCGACGATCCCAAGCCATTGATTGTTCTCGTACCTGGAGCAGTCCATTTAGCTCGTGTTTTCTACGGGGGGCATCAAGGATATCGCCATGAAGACTTCTTAGTCTATTGGCTAAGTCACCTAGGCTTCGGAGTCCTCTCGCTCTCATACCCACTAGACACAAATCCGCCATTAATGCCAGCCACTGCACCGAATTTCAGAATCCCGGACTGGGGAAAACAAGCTGCATTAAGCGTGCAAACTTTCATGGATCGGCATTCCATTTCAAAACGATCACTTTTTCTAGTCTCGTGGAGCATGGGCGGCAGAATGGTTGTCCAATTCAACATCGCATGCAAAGAGTTGGGCCTTGATGTTCAGCAATACGTCAGTCTCGCTGCTACACCTGGCATCTCGAGTATCCGATCACCACAATCCAATTTACAATGTACTCCTCATGGCTATTTCGGTGTCTCTTCACGGGTCGAGTCATTTTGCAAACAGCTTCTCGCTGTCGACAAAGCAAATGGGGACACTAGGAGTATAGTCCCCCGTGATATCTACCTAAGGGAATACGTCGGCAGCACCCCTATAAACCTGATAGGGTTGAGGCTTAAGTACAACAGCAAAGATAATACCTTCGTTGAAGATGAAATTCCGCATGAGGAAGATTCAAGAGTCTTCGATATCGAAAATACACCCCTCATTTCGGCGCTTTATCCAACAAGTACTTTGGATTCAGCACATTCTCTTACTGACAAGGCCACGTGGGGTTTCTTGTTGACTTATAAGTTGGAATCGATGATTTCAAAACGGCATCTGGAAGATGTTGAGGGGACTCAGAGATGGAATCAACTGAGAGCACTTTTTGAGGTGGCACCTTCAAGGATGTGTCTAGAGGTTTCAGGGAATCATTTCTTCTTTATGGGAGAGAGAGGTGCGAGGGAAACGGCGCATAAGATTAATGCTCTTCTACTTGAGGGTTCGACTTTGCTATCCGAGTTGACAACTCTTTTTCGGTAATGAGATATGAGTCCTCGGAATACGATATGGAATTAATTAGAATATTCTTTCTTCAATCGAGCTGTAAATGGTCTATCGACTCGAATTCAGGATAAACTTGGATGTTGAAATGAATCGTCAATTACATTAGCAGTATACCAGTGCTTAAGGCGTTTGAATACAAGAAACTTCAAAAGTTTGAATGAGAAAATGCGCAGGTGGGCTATTTCAGCTCTCAAATGGTACGTAACAATTGAACTGCCCTTGCGTTAACAAGGATTGTCATTGACCTGCGCATTCAGATCTTTGTTGATAATCCCCGCCTCCACAGCCTCTGTTCAACATGTTAGCACCTGAGTCAAAATATTCTTCAATCTTAGGCCAAGACTTACTCTGATAATTCCACTGCTCCACGTTGGGCAAATTCTCATCGGTCTTCCATGTCCAAAATACCCACCCACTCAAAGCTTCATACTGTTTTTGCTGTGCTGCGAACCATTTGTAGTACGAGCTAGCATGGTTGCCTGTCATTGGCAAAAAGTTGTCACCTTTGTTATTGAAGGCTAAACTCCATTCGCCAACAATCTTAGGGCTGACATCTGACTTGCGATTGTCTCCGCAGGCCGCTTGTATAATATCGTTCTTCGATGATGCCTTGGATGCCAAGTAGATCTCATAGTTATGATCGTCGAACAGAAGATTCTTTTTCTGGGTGTCATTCAATGATCGAGTTGGGTTGCCGCCGGAATCCCATTTGTCGTCCTGTTATACGCGTTAAAATTTTGCTCCCAGTCCTATTATGATTCGAAAACGTACCATCATGGTGATATGAAGAGCATCCTGGCTCGAGACCCCTAAAGCTTGCTCCTTGGCTCGGATACGATCAATGGCTGAAGGGTAGAAATGCTCTACCATCCAGTTGGTGTCGCCGTTTTCTGTGTTCTGCAGAGGCTCGTTCACAAGTTCAAGTGCTCCAACGGTACTGAAAGCGTCTTTGTTGTTGTGGATCTGCTCGACCATCCACTCGTAGAATTTATAGGCCCTCTCCGCATTTCCATCGTTTTGGTAAAATTCGGGAGGATCAACATACTAAAAGAGATTAAATTCAGCATATGTCCAAAATTTGAAAATATCATTGAGCAAAGAGCAACTTACGCGACCGGTAAAAGCCTCGTTGGCTTTTTGCGCGCCCGGAAGTCCGTGTAGATCAACCAGGACGTACATCCCAGCATCAGCAGCCCACTGGCAGATATTGGTGAAGTCTTCCAGTGCGTTGTTTCGAGGGTAATATTCGTTGGGGTTTATCAGATCCTCATTCAACCAAAATCCAACCGGAATCTACAGAAATGTTTAGCAAGGGAGAATTGAGTAACAATAAGGGGCGGATGACCACCACGTACCCGAATCGTGTTCAACCCATATGTGAGCATCTTGCTGATGTCGTCCTTGGTGATCCAGGTCTGCCAATGCCTCTTGAACGCTTTATTTGCTGCATCCTGGCCGAGACCTTTGACGCAACCCCATTCAGTCTTGTAATCACCGCAACCCATATCATTCCACTCTCCGTCGGCCATCCACTTCTCAACAATGAATGATGAACCTAGGTTCACTCCACGAATCTTGTCCGTGTTTCCATTTGAGAAAGCTGTGAGATTTCGGCCATCGTCTGTTGGAAGCCATCCATAGGTCAAGTGGATGCTCGCAAAGAGCGCAGCAAGAAGTGTGGAACGCATTGTGACTTCAAGTTGTCGTTCGGGTCACGGTTTAAGACTCCGGGATCACAATTTCAATGGACGGATGAAAAGCGATCCCCCAAGTCTATATATGCTGATGATCATTACTTAGTACCAATAGTTGGTCAATTTTCAAGCGCTTCCATGTTTTGCTCATCATCACTATGCTAGTATGATTGTTGCTGAGACAGCGGGCCAATATTTCACCCCGATCACAATGCTGTGGGCCTCCTTGTCGATCATCGCCATTTACCGTGAACAATTGCGAGCTGCGACGCTGTGCTTATACACTCGCCCCACTCTGTGAAATTACAATATGATCTCCATGCAAATTATGCTGTGTTTAGATTTTGAAACCCCTTTCCGCCCCAACCTATTACCCTTTCGGGGAACTGGTCATTGTGGCTTTATTATTGCGACGCCGAATCAATTCCAGGGGAGGCCCTTCTGCAATCCCCGCCACAATTCTTGAAGAAAGACATGAATACTACTTCACTAGTGTATTAGTAGCACAGAGAAGCTTTTCGCCCCTTCTGGATCAACACTTGAGCGAATTGATCGATCTCTTGCCCTGAAGACTTCCTCAAAACTACAATGATCATCACTCGAGATGTCGAGCATTCCCCTTATTGGCTTCTGCTACTATTTCCATTATTTTTCGGAGTCGAATGATTCAAGTTTAGCCAGGAGGCTGATACAAGACATTGCTGTGTAAACTTTCGACAATTGACACACTCCACAATCCTGATACGGCATGGGACTGCGAGGTCATTTCACATATATGTGCTGCTCGATGACCCTATTCACTGGCAGCCAAAGTTGATCTCTACATCAATACCTAGGTACTTTGAAGCTTCATCTCCAACATGCATTTCCTCGTCGCCACAACCCTGCTCTCGGCTAGCCTTGCTGCAGCATATGACCTACCTGACAACTTGAAGACCATCTATGATAACCACAAGGTAAATATAACCCATTATATCCGGAGGGAACCTTGGAAAGACTTGGGCACGGTATGGTGACTATCAAACAACTTTAAAGTCCGGAAAATGCGGTAACAAGCTTGCGGGTGGATTCTCCGACGGCATTGGCGGCTCCCACACGTTCGGATATTGCGGAGACATCGACGGGGCGATCTTCCTGCACAGCTCAGCCAATGGGGGTGAATACGACAACATGGACATCGACTGTGATGGACTGAACGACAAGGGAGGCGACTGTGGTGCAGACGAGACAGGACAAGGAGAGACTGCGTTCAAAGACGAGCTCAGCCAGTTTGGCATTGAAGATCTCGATGCCAACTTGCACCCCTACGTTGTGTTTGGAAACACCAACTTCGACCCACAGCAATACGGCATGGAGCCTTTGAGTGTTATGGCTGTTGTGTGCAACAACCAAGTGGTATGTGCAATTCTCTTCTGTGATTTCCTTTCCGAATGGCTTCAATCTAATTGTACTTGTTAGCTCTATGGTGTTTGGGGTGACACTAATGGCGAGGACTCCACTGGAGAAGCATCTATTTCTCTGGCTCAGATGTGCTTCCCTGATGACAACATCAATGGTAACAATGGCCATGGCGATGAGGATGTTCTCTACTTGGGCTTCACTGGAAAGGATGCTGTCCCTGGCAGCAGTGCTAACTGGCAAGCTGGTGACCGTAATGCATTCGAAGACAGCATCAAGGAGCTCGGTGACAAGCTGGTTGCTGGTCTAAGCGCATGAATTGGGTTCAGGTCATGTTCTCGGCTGGCCTAGTCGACTTAACTACCCGATACCTAGGTATGAGGTGCTTGGGTGACCATACTAGTATAGTTCTAATCCGTGCACTTGGAGTACTACTCAGCCGGATTCACCATGGAAATTCCTGTCTTTCATCTTAAGCGATGACACTCGCCAGAAGTTTATTTCGCCGATTGGCCAGACCTCACGATGTGCAGATCATTATGTACAATTCTGATATTTCAAGCAAATTCCAATATGTAAATTTAACCCATACCATTTCCCAAAACGCCCTGTACCATGATCCCATGCAAATTTAACCACCTAGCACTGTCCAGCCCATGAGACCAACCCAGCCCACAACAAAAACGACAGTTAAAATTCCGGCACCTGCTTTGTCTTTCGTTGTAATCGCACTCGTTGTAGTACTGGAAGATGTGTCGTTATTACCAGCATTTGTATTGCTGGTACTGTTTCCTCCCGTCCATGCTGTAACCGGGCCGGAGCTATTGAAGCTGATCATATTGGCGACAAATATATCGGTCGCACTAATCTGTTCCTCCATTCCAATCCACCCATCGTATGTCGACTTATACCAACGTACTCCGCATGTGTTGTTATTGTGACCCGTGCATGATTTCGCGGCAGCCTGTGCGGATGTTTGTAGCTTTGGAACGATCGTGCTGTAGGTTGATGGAACGAGAAGGGCCGTGAAAGAGAGCCATGAAGAAACGAGACCTTTGAACAGGATCTCGTTGTTATTGCAGACCTCCGAGGGCTCACATGTGATTTCTTCGAAGATGCCGCCGTTGCTATCGGGGAAGAATTTGTCGAATGTCTTGTTCAAGAGATTATCGACTACTCCTGACCAATAAGTCTGTGTAGTCCCATTGGTCTATCGGTGAAAGAAAGTCATGTCAGCAGAGTTCCGGGACTCATGATCGGGGGTTTCGAACTCACATAGTTGTATAGATACGCTGCTCCCATCAAGTATGTACCGTAATTGTATGACCATTGAGTGTCGCCGCGTACCGAACAGTCATTCTCCATATTGAGGGAATCAGCGACGTCCCAAGTCGAATTTTGGACTAAAGGCTTTTCGTTTGATGAAACGGACCAGTCCCAGATCTTGTTGGCCCAGTTTAGATAAGTTGAGTCTCCAGTATAACGCGCCAGTCGGGCAGATAGTTGGAACAGCCCTCCATTTGAAATGGAGTTTTTCATAGTGTAACCACTCTGATAAGGGAAGATCTGCCAACGCATTCCACCCGAGCATTTTGTAGTATCCCACCGTCCGATCTGTGTGTTGAAGACACCCTGTGCGAGAGAAAGCCAAGAAAATCCACTGGATACATCTGCGAGTTGCAATTCAGCGGCGGTCATTGCGGCGACGCCCCAGAACATTTGATCGTCATTTCCCTGAACCATTTTGTTAGCTTTTCCAGTAATCCGCAGTTTTCGCAACAAGCGCTTACCAGATAACTACTATAGTTCGAAGGCATATAATCTCCGTCATCTCCTGATTGCCACTCCAGTCCGACTCGAAGCTCCTCATTGTACTGTGTGTCGCCGGTGTAGTATTGATATTGGATGAGGGCAAGGAATAGAGCCGATCCTTCCCACCATTTGCTCGGAAAGGCGCCGGGGATGTGTCCACTCTCGTTACCATGATAGTAGGTCATCATAGCATAAGCAGCCGTACTGGCCGCATCTTTGATTGATTCTGTTGCGTAGGAGATTGTCAGTCGTCATTTCAATGCATACATGAGAAACCACATTCACTGCACGTACGTTCATCGCTGATGTCCAAATCAATCGCCTCTGCAGTGTTGAACAGCGATATGGAGAGAAGCAGGCCCCTGACCAGAAGCCCCGCTCCTGATAAACGCATCTTGACAGAGAAAGAAGAGTCCTCCAAGAGATCCCAATCAAGTGGGTCGGATTATCCGAACTATGAGCAGAACAGAACCAGCCTGTTATAGCGTCCTTCGAAAGCGACTCGATCAGTTGTGAGAAATAGCAGAAGCCATCCGGAAGAGATTCTCTCAAGGAAGAAAAACGACAACCCCGACAAATTTCAGTGAGCTTATAGGCGAATGCCCCATCCAGCGCTGAAATTAAATATAGCGCCAGAAAGCATGCGTAATCCTCGGCGCTAGCGTCGTCAACTTTTCTTTTCGGGCGACGCCTCCCTGTGGGCCCCGCCAAGCTTTAGCAAGCTTCTGGGCTGACGATGATCGGAAACCGACAGAATCGGGCATCAGATTCGGCCAAATCAGTGATTCCCCGGATTTCAGGGCTCAGGAATGAACTACTGTGTTGTTCAAATAAGCTGATTGATTTCTATGCCCCACAATCTAAGGGTTTTCGCCTTTTAACTGCGATATCTAGAGGAAAAACTGCGGGTTCTGATGAAACTTTGGATTTGACTTGCCGACGATCGGCACCCGATCCCCAGACAGATTGTTGATCAGCCTTGTTGGCACAAATTTAGTATCTAAAACTACCGGGCCTCTCTTCATCTCAACGTATCAGTCGCAATAATCCGTTCTATATGGTCAGAGTTGTTGCCTCTTTCACCACTGCTGGTAATAGAAAAGGCTAATCAGGGCCGACACACCCGATCCGGCGAGAAAAACTGAAACATTCAAGGGGCACTAATCTCGTGTGCTTGTAAGCGAAGGTAATCAGAAACACTCTTTAGTTAGCAAAGACAAGGAATCGAATTAGCAAGAAACAGGAAACATGACAAAACTCTCTTGGGTGTTCTAGCCGCCCTCGTTCACTTCGGCCCACCCTGCAAATGTCAACTTGAATAAAATTATCTTTGACCTGGGCCAAGTGAACGTTTGAGACTTTCGCCTTGATCCCATCCTGAAATTCAACCTTAGATCTTTTACATTATGTAGTATTTCCTCCATATTACCTCCCACTTCGTACGTTCAAGCACATGGCTTTCATCAATTCCTCCATGCAAGCGCTCGTCCGAGTCATGTTCAACTTGAACTTGAACTGTGCGTCTCCACTCTTGTGGAGATTTCTCAAGCGCCGTCTTTAAGATATCCACCCCGGAGTGCTAGTGGTAAACCCGTTCGATAGGAGTTGCGTATTTCTGGCCTGTTCAGCCAGTTCCATGAGACCCCTGAGGGCCTTTCTTTTCAAGGCAGCATTATTCGTTCCCTGCAGCAAATTGCACTCACCGAAAACAATTGATGCGCGCTATAGGACATTGTCCGACGACAACTCGGCCTCGGAACTAAATCGGCAATTATCGCCGTCCCGACAAATCCGGCTATCTCGGAATCAAGAATGTGCATTTGAACACCGCAGCGTGGCAAATTTTAACTCTCCCAAAGAGGTTTCGGCAGTGCAAAATACTGCTCTCCTTGAACTCACGCTTTCATAATCTGTATAAAACTAGGAGTGGTTTTTGTACTCGCCCGAACGACGTTCGTAAAATAGGGGAGAGTCCGATGATTGTGGGCTTTAGCAAGATTCATGTTTTCCACATCCAACAATCAACGACACTTTCCTCTTTGCTTTCGCAAATAAGTACATAGGTACAAATATGGTATACCAGCACACAGCAATTCAGCGACTTCGTTCTTGCGGTGAGTAACAAAGTAGTTCCGAGTCTTTTCGGGATCTCTGTTGCAGCACCTAGGTAGGCATGAATGATTTCGTCCCACCGTGAATGCTAGTATACCCGCTCTTCAGTCTAAGAGATCCCCACTCTATGATCGATAAATCAATTTTTGTAATCAATCTTTTCATAATCCGACCCCTTTTCGTCACCTAAGGATTCTTCAGTTTGTAGTCTGATTCATCTCCTCTTTAATCACACTTGAAATTTGAGGGGGGAGAATGCCTCTCGCCGGTCATTCTTTTTTCATTGACATGCATGAGAAAAAACAAGCTTCCTTAGTGGAATGACCCATCTATGCTTATGCTTCACTATACCTAAATCGACTCGGACTTACATCTCAAGGCAACAGCATATGTACTGGCGAATGCAAACTAATGCGAACGCGAACACGAAAACGGCGACTCTCACAGGGACTGGAGTAAATCAACATCTTCAACATTTTCAGTGATAAATTAATTCAGACTGCTGTATTTCATTTCAAACTTCCACTCACTGATATTTACATTGGAAGATTTGCTCTTAAATCAAATTTCCATCGCTCCAAATGTCCGTTTACAAAGCAAGAGATCAAACTCTTACCTGCTCGGCCTCCCGTTGCTGCTTGAGCGCTGTCTCCTGTCTCCAGGCATGCCCCCTTTTGTACACTATCCATAACATAGGACTAAACAGAACCCACAAAGCAGCAATCAAAGTCGCAGTCCATCCCAAGCCAATAGCGTTTATGAGAGGTGACACAAAGGCCGTAGTAGCCGCCCCCATCAAGCATCGACAAAGGTTATTGGCCGCAACAGCCGTAGCTGCACTCTGATGGTTCACATCAACAATCAATGTACTCAGAGCATTGAATCCACCAGTGGTAGCCATACCCGTGAAAAACAGCATCACCATCGGACCTGCCAGGGCAGTGCGGAACTGCATAACCCAACCATAAGCAAGAATACAAACGGCCCCGAAGTAAATCATCGGAATGGAAATCATCAGTCGAGCCTTCTCGATATTGAAATTCTCGATGTCCTGTTGTCGATTCTTCTGTATTGACATCCCCTGGATACGTGCCTCGCGTCGGAAATTCCAATCGAGCAATCTGCCGACGGTAAATCGGGAACTTATACTACCCATTCCGAGGGGGAGATAGCAAAGTCCAACTTGGATCGAGTTGAATCCGAATCGACTACTGAGTTGCGTACTTAGTGTACTCAATACAGCCATGTATCCGGAAAACAAGAGCCCGCCATAGAGCAGAATCAGTCCAGCCTCTCGCTGAGTCGCGATACGCAATGAGGAGATTGGGTTCGGGCGATACTTCAGGACTTGGATGGTGCTTTTATCTGGAGGATGTTCATTTCCTCGGAAACGAGACTTCGGCACGACGAATGACCAGAGAGGTTGGTTCCATTTGGATGGAAGGACTGATCCATTTCCTACCACGACTCGGCAGGTCTCTGGGAAGACGATAAGCACGATGATGAAGCATGTTCCCGAAAGAATAACCAGGAACCAGAAAATGGCTCGCCATCCGAGGAAATGGTCTAGTAGACCACCGATGACAGGCCCTAGGGCTGGACCCAGAGCGATTCCCATGCCGGCATACCCAATGTACTTTCCGCGCTCTGCTCGAGTCGTTAGGTCAGCGACGACAGCACTACCTAGGGCGATTGTGCCACTACTTCCGGCTGATTGAAGGCATCGGAGGACCATTAAAGCCGGGTAGCTATTTTGTAGTGCGAGTCCGATGTTGGCGCCGAGGTAGATCACGAAGGCGATGAGATAGGCTGGACGACGTCCATAGCCGTCGGAGAAGCTTCCAATGAATGAAGGGGCTAGACCTTGAAAAATCTAGATGAAATCAGTGTTGGCGATCAGTCGAAAGATTTGAATTTCGGAGACATACCAGGTATGTGGTGATGGTCAAATTGATCAGTGAAACTGACACATCCATATCCCTCGCCAGCGAATCAAGGGCCGGCAGGTACACACTACTCGAAAGTGGCGAGATCAAAGCAGCAAACGAGCCCGCGATTATGACAAAAATTTTCTCCCCTGCTGGAAGCACACTATATGGTACATCGGCTACCACAGGATTCTGGGTATTTTTCTCCAAGTCATTGTTTTGGGCAGCATCGTCGGCGGTTTGGTGCTGATGGGCGGCGTTTGCAGCGTTCATCATCCGCACGAGAAGCTCGGGTCAGCCACACTCCTTTTGAAATTTTCTTGCAATGGTCATTTTTTTTTCACTGGGTAAGATATTGCATTTAGTACTTCTACGAACAAGCTCGAGCCTCTTTTTTTTGTTTTAATCTACAGCTTGTTTTGCTGAAATGTTTTGCGATCCCGGTAACGGACCGGTGCCGGGAGCGGGTCGAAACGGGCAATTTTTGCGAGCGATCCATCGAGAGAGAACATGGATTTTGTTTAAACATAAGGAAGGGCCATTTAAACGAAAAATGCCATGATATGACATTGAAAAATTGAAGTACTTTTTTCTCTCACTGCTCAGGTGTTAATGGAAAATAATGTGAGACAACTTCAAATGTTGTACAACTTTGGAAACGCCAGAAGTAGTGACTGCATGCTTGAATTGATAATGTGTGTTTCGGGGATTGATCCTTAGGTTTCATACAGGACTTTTTAACGAAGCCCAAACTATCAACCCACCATTGTATCTACTAATACGGATACTACTAATACTACTCTGAAGTACTATGCATGGGATGGCAAATCGACTTGTTGCACTCTTGAATGATGGAGCATGTTCACATAGACTAAAAGTTTTTTCTATCTGTAGACAATTGTATGAGTCTAGGAAAGGTGCTTCTCAAAGAATTCAGACAGCTGCGTATATCTATTTTAATAGAAGATTAGCAAGACGATCGAGGGTCTAGAGGTTCAAGTTCACGATAGACTCACCCGCGCACATATTCTGCCCGGCTTTCCTCCTTCTGCAAATCAGCTCGAGCTCCCATCCAACCATGCCACATGGTCGAATAAGTCTCGACAGCACCACCCTTAGCAGCGACGAGCGGTCCGTATGCCGAAACTGTTTCGACTTCCTCGTCCTTGGATGCTAGAACGAGATGCGGGATGGCGACGGACTGGGCGTCATCGGCATTCATCAAGCTGGGGTGTTATGAGTATAGGGCATCCGAATTCACGTTAGGAGACGATACTTACCCCGGATGACATTGACTTGAAGCTGCGAAGGGAGTATTGAATCCCGACGCTAAGATTGTCATCTGCGCGAGAAAAAAAAATAACGTCAATAATGAGAAGGCCTCGTAGGAGAAACGCTAAGCGTGCATGTATGTCATGGCTTACCTTTCCTCCCCAACAAAGACCATTGGCACCCCATTTTTTAACAGAAGGGAACCGGGTGCGATATTCAGGCACAGCGGCGAGGAGTACGCCCAGATTCCGCTCAATGCTTGCATTGGTGGCCAAAAAATCGCCGATGCGCTTCTTTTTCTCATCAGTGTCAGGGGGGATCATGTGGGCCTCCAGTGCGTCGCCCTCGAAGAAATCGGGAACGAGCACAACAGCGTCTAGACGTGCGGCCATGAGATCGGCGCCTTGGAGAGTTTGGTTGGCTAGACCGAAGACATCGTAAATGTCTACGATTCCGATACGGCCATTTGTGTTGCCAGTCACGTCTTTATCCACAGGTTAGCTCATCAGGCCAAGTGAACGCACGAGGGGTTAAAATAAAGGATAACTGACAAGTCTTGAGACCTGCAATTGTCTCGTATTGGCCCTTGGGCGTATATCCCTCGGTGATGACTGGGGGAATTGTCCGGCAAGCTTCGCAAGTCATATTCAAGTCGATGGTGGGTCGGAAAATTCAGAAGTGAGGTTTGAGGAAATCATCCTTTATATCTCAAGTGCTACTTATTCATTTCAAGTTGCACTTTCATCCCCCCAATCCCGGAACCGGCTCTGGCTAACTCTGAAGAGGCAGGCTTCATGCTACAATGGCTGAGCAGGGGGAGGGGCTGGTGGGGTATTATGGAACGGACTTCGGGGATAATAGGGATAACCCCGTTCCGATGAAAAAAAATGCTCTAAAATCGTCTCAAAGTGGCATGGATCTGAAAATACTTCGCAGTTGGCAATTTAAATAAAATTAAGCTCATGCTACTTTCGTAATATCATGCCTATCAAGAGGCTATACATAGCTAGATACGATCACCAGGGTTCCAAGTCAAGCCATCAAGGCCCACCCTTCCTTCAAGGTCTCCACTTGAAAGCTGGATTGCGCCAATCCATGTCTTGAATCTGCATTTGTGACAAACCCGCCAGCGCAGCATCAATGTCAACACGGCTACGTCTGCGGTTATCCCATGTCATGAAAACCCACATCCCGACACTCAGGATGAAAGTCGTGCTGGCAGTCGCCAAATTGAGTCCGTTTCCAATGTGATAATCGGGACCATCGAAGGGCAAGAAGGACCAGGTTGAGATCAAACCACCGATGTTTCCGAACATGACGGTAGTTCCGATAGCAGATGAACGTGCAGTATCGGAGATGACATTTGCGGCTGAATTGGCGTTGCAAAGCGCACCGAAGGCAAATGCACCGCTTGCAATAAGGAAAGTTGCTCCGTAACGCACCATAGCCTCCTTGCTGGCTAGGAACATGATATACCCGACCACCATGAATGGCGGGCCGACGACGAAGAATAGGAGTCGCTTATCCAGTCGCCAACTCAAGTAGGGCCAAAGAAGTGTGAAGAAGCCTCCTACAATGTACGGAGGCACAGTATGAAGCTGTTGGGAGATGACACTGGCGTTGGGGTAAATGGTTTTGACAATAGTCGGCAAGAAGAATCCCAGTCCTTGCACAGTGATATTGTTAAGCAGAAAGATGAATGCTGTAATCAGTGTCACTGGACTGAAGATACCGCGCAAGGTCTTCGTGGTGTCCATTTTGTCGAGTAACTCAGTTGTTCCAACACGTTCGGACTTGACACGAGCGATTGCCAGATCTTTCTCATCCTGGGAGAGCCAGCGGGCGGTTTCGGGTCTATCAGTCAAAGTGCCCAATGCGATCACGCCAACGCAAATCGTGATAATACCCTCGATCGCGAAGATCATTCTCCACGTATGAACGCCGCCAAAGTGGTCGAGCTTGAGGATGCCAGAGGCGAGCAGCCCTCCGAAAGCACCTGCAAGGGGCGCCATGACGATATAGCAGGAAAGTCGGAATGCCAACTGTGACATGTTAGTAGAGATATCCTTTCTCGAGATAACAAAATGAGTTTAGAAAAATAGAAATTCTTACCTCACTTCGGCGGTACCATCGGCTGAGGTAGTAGGCAATTCCAGGCATCAAGCCGGCTTCAAACATTCCCAATAGGAAACGGACCCCAGACGCTTGGTGGATGTCGTTCACGAATGCCGTAGCTACTGAGCAGATACCGAATCCGATGGTGGTGGCTGGTAAGAACCAACCCGGTCCGATCCATTTGCAAAAGATCTAGGCAAAGAAGGTTAGCATGCATGTAATCCAGTCAGCTCTATAGCTAAGCTTCATGTGTCCTTACATTGCAGGGAATCTCAAAGATGATGTAGGAGATGAAGAATGTCGAGAGCACTGCATTATAATCGTATCCCACAAGGCCGAGGTCTTTGTCGAAGCCAGCAAGTTTCGCGTTACCTTGAATAAGAGTGAGGGTCAGCACGAGGACAAGCAGGTACTTTTGTCAGGAAGGTTTGAGCTCCTACCAATGTTGGCGCGATCAATAAAACAAAACAAGTACATGAGGGACACAGTAGGCACGATAAAAAGATCGATCTTCAATCGTAGGCGCGATTCAGCCTTCGCGTCAAATTCCACGAGGGCGTGGCCATATTGGTCGGTTGCGAGGTGACCTCGTTCCGCAGCATCGTGAGCGATATCAATACCCGATGTCTCTTTATGGTCGGAGATAGCTTTGTCTTCTGTGCCAAACTCTGCAGCGGCCGGAGAGGCAGCCATGGCGAATATTGTTATTCTACCGAGAGCCTTCAAGTTGTGGTAAGAGACCGTCGAAGGCACGTATGAGAAATCACTGCCGATCTGAAGGGCGGGGGAACCGCAGTCCTTATACGCTCCGGAGTCGCCCCGGAGGACTTGGAAGGGACAATACGTCCAGCTGGAATTCCCAACAACCCGGGATGTCTCACGGATGTCCCGAGCTCCAGACTTGTCTGCGCGGAACGACAGAGAACCATGGAAAGGATCGGCTCCTTGAGCACTTTTCTCACGTCCCGCCGCGTAACAGCCGCCAAGATACAAATTTCCACCGGCAGGCGACAGAAAGGGGGTTACCGGGATATCTCCTTGGCAGTCGGCATACGATGAATCATTGGGCCAAGTGCTTTGGCCTCAAAGCCCCAGTCTTGGCTGGGAGTTCAACACGGCTGACCTTCCGCCGAGGCTCAATATGCCTAGGTAGTTGGAGAAAAGAGGACGAGACTGAGGCAGCTCTGCTCAAAGCACTACCAGTACGTGACCTTATCCAACAACAAAAGCTATTTGAGTCACCAAGTTCAGTTTTGAGGGTCGCGGGGCGACCGAGACTAGTAGGGCCAAACAGCCAAACAACTGCAATGTGGGACCAAGATAAAGGATGATCTGAGCCCAACCGACCCCAGAATCTGACGGGCGAGTCCACTACGTCTACTTTCCCCGCAACTGGTGGACTCGGCTTCCCCAGACTTCAGAAACGATCCATGGACCGTAACTCCCGAATACTGCTTCCATGACAGATTGACTTGGGTAGACTCGTGGGAGCCCAGACTTCAAGTACCGAGACAGTCACCCGATAATCTCTGGGCAAGCCATGATGGCGACTATGATCCAATGCGAAGAAAGGTATTAACTTAATTCTACGAGACTGCCAAGATTCGTTAATGCGGAGTCCGGGGAACTTTCGGAAAGCTCTCTCATCCGATCGGATAGGGAGACAAGGGTAGAGCGAGCCAACAATGACTCAAGATATTTGATACTTGGTCTTTGTCTGCCAGTGGTCTTCTGCCTTTCTCACTTTTTGCCATTCTGCCTTGCTTTCATCAGTTCTTCAGATGTGGCATCTTTTCTGTCAGAAAAAACCAGCCACAACAAGGCGTTGATTGCGTTGAGGCTACGTTTTCAGGATGTTTCCGGTTAAGGTGAAAATCGATGAAGTTCGAGTCGCATGAGGTACTGCTTCCGAATATGCATGTAAGTAGTAATATTGGCTATCTGAGTTAGTCTAGAGCAGTTTGTCAATCTCCAAACACCCATCAATACTATCTCTTCCGGTCCTGATTGGACGAGACGGCTCGCTAAAAGCGTACCCAGTGAACGTGTATTGCTATGAGTTAGTAGCATCAATCCTTTCGCATACTTGACATTTACTAAACATTCGATCTGGGGGAAACATGCAAATGAAAACGAATAAGATGTACTAAAGAAATAAAATCATAAAATGTCTGAGGAAGAGAGGCGCAGGGGTTGAAGCAGGTCATATTGATGCCTGAGGCTTACAGGCCACACAGCACTCAATGTCAAGCGGGACTCAACAACTCATGCAGTTGGAAAAAGCAATTCTCTGGTTTTCACTTCTGATTGGAGCTTCCAAATAAACGGAGGGAAATAAATCAACAAAAATGGCAAACGCGCAGGGAAAAAGAGAGTCAAAGTGGATCGGCCCTAAGGCGCGTCTGGTCACGTGCATTCGGATATAGGCGGATGTCGCGGATAAAGAGACCAAGTGCCTCAGTACAACAAAGCGATGCACTTTCACTAAAGCCGAATCGACATACTGTAGAGCTGTCTCGGATATGTCTGAGGCGTCCAATCCCTCCACTAGCGGATGGCGCATTCCAAAGGCTTGTCAGGAGTGTCGCAAGCGCAAGATCCGCTGCAATGGCCTAAACCCGTGAGACCACCCAGCAAGAACCCCCCAAGCAGGCGATGATATCTGACAAAGTCTTCAATTTCAAGTTGTAAAACATGCGACTTGAGAAATACACCTTGTATATATCGTGATTTCATTCGGCACAGAAGGAAGAAACACGAATATCAAGAGGCCCAGCATGAAGAACAGCCCCGACCAGCCTCTCCGGGCCTGGCACAGCCAGTTCAGCAACGAAGATCCTCGTTCATGCATGATTTTCCAAATAGTGTCTCGGCAACTCATATGGCATCCCCATCATGCCAGATGCAACTTTATTATGGGCCCACTTCCCACTTCTCTTTGATGCAACACATCTATAGAGACTTGGTATCCAACCCGACCGGCCAACCAGAGCCATCAAGCGGTGTAGATGAAGCGAGTGCAGGCCTGGATCTGTTCAGTTTCCGACGGATCTTCTTCGGTACACCCGATAATCATGAGCCTGGAAAGGCAACTGGAGGGGCAGATGCCCCGGTCATGTTTCTGCCATATGACCTGGCAAGGATGTTTTTATCCCGATATCTGTCAGGTCTTTATCATATGATGCCACATCGTTCAAAAGCATACTACCAGAGTTGTTTAGAGCGCATATACGACCCATCTCCTGCTGCCCACCCTGACGCATTGACCCATGCCAATATACTTATTGTCCTCGCCACGGCATCGCTTGGTACTGAGTATTATGCCTGGGGCGACATCCTTTATGATCGCGTCAAGGCATCCCTGTCATCATATGATGATGTTGTCAATCTCCAAACCATTCAAATATCTGCACTTATGATAAGTCTTCCTCTTTCACCCCTATCCAACTCAGAGTTTTCGTAGCTGACTTGCTTAAACGCCAATTATCAGAACGAACAAGGTCGTCCTAACTCTGCGTTCTTGCATCTCGGCACGGCCGCTCGCAAAGCCGTCTCGGCAGGGCTTCACAGAGATGTTCCTCATGATAATATCGAAAGTTCTGAGAATATTGAGGAGCGAAGGACAACATTTTGGTCACTATATGTGTTCGAAACGTGAGTCTGGGTTCCAAAAGGGCATTTCTATGGTGTACTAAACATTCTTTCAGGTGGTTTTGCTTCCACGTTGGCCGACCGAGCTCTCTATCACTGCGCGATGTGGCTATCGAATACCCACAAGATCCTTTCATTCGACTCTTGGTCCAGCTTTGCAAAACTGTCTCACGATCTGCTATGGAAATGTATAGTGAACGGCATGAGTCGCTTCTTCACATGTGGCGAGTTGCTCGATCAATCACTGAAGACCTTCGGGTCCACGAGTCGCACATGAAGCAAGCTTTGGGTTTCGGGCTTGATGCGGAGCTTCAAACAGGCTATATGGGTGTACAACAAACCATATATGCAACATGTAAGCTTAAAATGGCAAGTACTATCGCATTCGTCGATCTAATTCGTTCCAGTATACTACCACACCATGTTGCTGACCTTCCGGCCTTTTCTCATCTTCCGTGGGCATTGGCGACGAGGTAAGCAAATGGCGCCCGGTCAATCCAGTACTAGGAAGCCAAATCGCCCAAATGAGATTCCTTCCTGGCTCAATGAAGCATGCAACTACGCCCTCACAGCCGCCCGAAAGACTATCCATCATCTATGCGAGGCCTCTGAGACCAACGGCATAGTCAAGGTACCCAACAGACACAAAATTTGCGTGGCCGGCTTCATGCTGACATTTTTTCTAGGAACTACGATACCATGGTTATTTTCTGGGAAGCTCTGCCTTTACCTTAATCTACGACCTACTCAATGATCCGAGCATGGCTTCCAACTACTTACCTTGGGTATATGCGACCCTGCAGAACTTATCCAAGATGCGAGCGGGAGATCCAATCCGAAGTACAATCGCCGCCATTCAAACAGTTTTGCGCAACGTGAACCCCTCTTATGAATGGTTACAATTCCCTGGTGAAGCAAACAAGCACCCTTTCCGCCCCGAAGATTCACTATCTGTCTCCCGGAACGCCCAAATTCCCGAGAACCACAATCTTCAGCCGGGTGCTTCATTCTCTGGGAGCTCTTTGATATCCCCACTTCCCGATCTTCCCGCGTCCCAGTGGAATTTCCCTCTAGAAGGGCCTGAAACAGGTCGTTCGGGGGGTTCAAGCGATGATCTTCTTGACTTCACACAGTCGGATATGGGCTGGAATTTCGATTTCTCCACTATGGATCTGGAAGCTTTCTTCTCCGTTTATCCTTCTATTGGCGCCTCAATGCCTTAATAAATCGGTGTCCACGATAACAACTATTCTAATTTCTGGTATTATACTACTATTCAAAACTCCTTTTATCTTGATTCAACTTCCAAGTTTTCCGGGCTTCCTTCATTGGCCGCACAAAAGGTGGCCGTTGCTTCTTCGTCAACCCAGGACTGCCTGTGAATGTCCTAGAAAACTAGCAGATTGCTTGAAGCTCGGCCGGCTCCAAACATATATCCGAAAGAGGAAAATTCCAAATTCGCTGCCTTCGAGGGCTTGTATTGCTAATCAGAGTGGACCATGCAAGACTCCGATCAGTAGCTCAAGCTTCAGGGGAATCGGCACTAAGAAGTACATCTGCGCCCTGTAGATAAATCCGACAAGCTTGAAAGATAGATCCGTGCTCGGCTTTACGATAATCGGTGTGAAAGTTTTTTCCTAGTACTACTACGTGAATATGGTGACTCAGCGAGTTCCAGACCCCCATTGTTCCAATAGCGAGCTCTCGCTGTCTCGCCGCGCTATTCTCTCATCCAACAGCCAGGACCCACAGCATCGGAAATATGGATTTATATATCCGTCCACCCATTTTCATCTTTGAATATAAGAAGAAAATGGCCCGAATTAAGATTCAGGGCAGTACCACTGTTGAAAGGGTTGAGAAACTTTCTTTTATCACATAATATTTTGTTTAGAGTGAAGCAATTCCAAGCTCACCATCGAAGGGGTGCCTCCTGCTTCTATATCGACACAACAACAATGGAGACCCCTTCATCCGGAACCGCGACACCTGTGGACGTGGAAAACGGGACGAGTCAAATTCGGAAAAGATTGACAGTAACTTTCCGCGACATTAATGTTGGGGTAACGGCACCTGATGCGGCTCTGGGTGATACACTTTGGTCAACTGTTGATCCACGCCAACTCGGTAACCTATTCAGCTCTAAGAAAAATCCAAAACGAGTATGTATACTATGAATAGTATGTCAAGAATGAGGAACAAGATCTAATTTCGACATCAGTTGATCCTCAAAGATGTCTCTGGTCAAGTGAAGCCAGGCGAGATGGTAAGTATCCTCCCACTTGGAAGCTATCGTCCTTGATATGCAATTATTGACAGAAGTAGCTTCTTGTACTTGGCAGACCAGGCTCAGGATGTACCTCGCTTCTTCGTGTGCTCTCAAATGATCGTGCAACCTTCGACGAAATCAGTGGTGAAACAAGATATGGAAGTCTGGACCACAAAGCTGCGAGAAGGTATCGTCAGCAGATCATGTTTAACAATGAGGGTATGTTTTCCGAATGACTTGATAGGCTGGCAAATCTAATGTTTCAACGGTTAGACGACCTTCATTTCCCAACTCTTACTGTGAATCGAACAATGAAGTTCGCTCTTCGCAACAAGGTTCCGAATGAAAGACCCGAGGAGTTAGCAACCCGCAAAGACTTCGTGAATCAGAAACGTGATGATATTCTCGACTCTTTGGGAATTGGCCACACTAAGAAGACTCTGGTAGGAAATGAGTTTATTCGGGGTGTGTCTGGAGGTGAGCGTAAGCGCGTCTCACTGGCTGAGGTTCTTGCTGGACAGGTACGTGAATTGTCTAGACATAATCACTGCTCATCGGATAAAATCAACTAACAACCACCTTCCATAGAGTCCCGTTCAAATGTGGGATAACCCAACTCGAGGCCTAGATTCAAAGGCTGCGGTCGAATTTGCTCGTATGCTGCGCCGTGAAGCAGACGAGAACGACAAAACCATGATCGCTACGACCTACCAGGCCGGCAATGGAATCTACGACCAGTTCGACAAGGTTCTTGTACTCGCTGAAGGGTTGGTCACTTACTACGGCCCACGCGCACTAGCCAGAGGCTATTTTGAAGAACTTGGCTTTGACTGCCCTAAGGGTGCTAATATCGCCGACTTCCTGACATCGGTCACTGTTCTTACTGAGCGTATTGTTCGCCCTGGATGGGAGCACAAGGTTCCCAACACACCGCAGGAGTTTGAGAGAAGATACCAAAGCAGCTCGATCTTCCGCGATCAAATTGATAGCATGGAGCCCCCAGAGAAACTGGTTCACGAAATAGAAGACCTGGAGCTTGCAGTGTCTAGCGAGAAGCGAAAGCACCATGTCCCTCGCCAACAAAGTGTATACACTGCAGGGCTTTGGGAGCAAGTTGGCTCTTGTACTATTCGTCAATTCCAGATCATGTGGGGAGACAAGTTTTCTCTCGTCGTCAAGGTCTGCTCGGCCATCATTCAGGCCCTGGTTTGTGGTTCTCTTTTCTATAACTTGGCAGAAGACAGCAGCTCTATTTTCTTGCGCCCCGGTGTCCTATTCTTTCCGGTACTTTACTTCCTTCTCGAATCCTTGTCGGAGACGACTGGATCATTCATGGGTCGCCCTATTCTTTCTCGACAAAAGCGTTTCGGATTTTATCGTCCTACGGCATTCTGTATTGCGAATGCCATAACAGATGTCCCAGTTGTAATGATACAGGTCACATGCTTCTCCCTTATTCTTTACTTCATGGCAGCCTTGCAGATGGATGCTGGTCGATTCTTCACTTTTTGGATCATCATTATCGCGCAGACGTTGTGTTTCATCCAGCTTTTCCGAAGTATTGGTGCAGTGTGCAAGCAATTTGGAAATGCTTCCAAGATATCCGGCCTGCTTTCTACTGTCTTTTTCGTTTATGGGGGTGCGTAATGATCTCATTGCGTATTCAAATAAGTCAGCGCTAACCAAAATTTAGGCTACCTTATCCCATTCCACAAGATGCATGTTTGGTTTCGCTGGATCTTCTACCTAAACCCAGGCGCCTATGCTTTCGAAGCTCTGATGGCAAATGAGTTTGTGGGTCGACAGTTCCAATGCATCGAGCCTGATTACATTCCATATGGTCCAAGCTATTCCAGCGCCTCCTCTGCTCACCGTGGCTGCTCAGTTCTCGGGAGCAATGAAGACGGGCTTATTGACGGAGCTGCCTACATCCGCGAGCAGTACAGTTATTCCTTCCACCACATCTGGCGAAGCTTCGGTGTCATCATTGGCTTTTGGATATTCTTCATTGGTGTCACTTCGCTGGGTTTTGAGTTGAAGAACAGCCAAGCCGGATCATCTGTCTTGCTCTACAAGCGTGGAAGCGAAAAGAAGCAACAAGAAAACAAATTTGAGACACCCGCCAAGCTTGAGAAGACTGGAAGTGATGGTGCGCTTCAGGGCTCGGTCAAGCATTCTACTTTTACTTGGAACAATCTCGACTACCACGTTCCATTCAATGGGGAAAAGAAGCAACTGCTAGACAAGGTTTTCGGTTTTGTCAAACCAGGCAGCTTGGTTGCTTTGATGGGAGCATCGGGTGCTGGAAAAACAACGTGAGTGAAAGAGACCATCCCAAGAATCAGAATGCTTTTCAGAATTAAACTAATTTTGGTCTAGACTTCTGGACGTCCTCGCGCAGCGAAAAGACTCTGGTGAGATTTATGGCTCAATCCTTATCGACGGTCGGCCCCAGGGTATTAGCTTTCAAAGAACAACTGGATACTGTGAGCAGCTGGATGTGCATGAAGCGACCGCAACCGTCCGGGAAGCTTTGATCTTTTCTGCTGTTCTTCGTCAGTCTTCGGAAACCCCCCATGAGGAGAAGATTGCTTATGTCGATCATATTATCGAGCTATTGGAGCTTCGAGATATCAGTGATGCACTCATCGGAGGTAAGTTCAACAAGCATCGACATGTCCATATTCAGTACTAACTACAGGCTCGCAGTGCCTGGAGCTGGCCTCAGTATTGAGCAACGCAAACGCGTAACTCTTGGGGTGGAGCTCGTCGCAAAGCCGACACTACTCTTCTTGGATGAGCCAACCTCTGGTCTGGATGGTCAGAGCGCGTACAACATTGTGAGATTCTTGCGAAAGCTTGTCGATGGAGGTCAAGCTGTGCTGGTAAGTGCAAATTTACCCATCATTGAATTGACAGAACTGACTGACTTGGTAAAGTGCACTATCCACCAACCTTCCGCGGTACTATTCGATGCATTTGATGGTCTTTTGCTATTGGCAAAGGGTGGCAAAATGACATACTTCGGAGAGAGTAAGTTGCTACGCATTGGCAGGATTTTTATGGATCTCAGCATGCTGATAAATTTGTAGCTGGAAAGGATTCGAACAAGATTTTGGACTATTTCTCGCGCAACGGTGCCCCGTGTCCACCTGACGCTAACCCAGCCGAGCACATCATCGATGTCGTTCAGGGAAGCGCCAATAGCAAGGTGGACTGGGTTGATGTCTGGAAAAACTCAGATGAACGAACCAAGGCCCTTGAGGAACTCGAAGCTCTCAACGCGGCTGGGCAGGCCGATCCGAACTACGTGGAGGATACTGCTGATTATGCTACCTCGCACTGGTTCCAATTCAAGATGGTCTCCAAGCGCCTTACAGTTCAGATCTGGCGGTCTCCGGTAAGTTTTTCAATTATTTGGATTAGATCTGCTTTGATATTCTAAATTGGGCTAACCACCATACAGGACTACATGTGGAACAAAATGATTTTGCACATCTTCGCGGCTCTTTTCAGTGGTTTCACCTTTTGGAAGATTGGAGAGGGTTCATTTTCCCTACAATTACGTCTTTTCGCCATTTTCAACTTCATCTTCGTCGCTCCTGGGTGTATCAATCAGATGCAGCCTTTCTTCCTTCACAATCGCGACATCTTCGAGACTCGCGAAAAGAAGGTAAGTTGAAATCTCCGCTCGCACATTTTGAGACGTGATCTAACTGAAACTTTTTTGACAGTCAAAAACATACCATTGGATTGCTTTCATTGGCGCCCAGACCATCACTGAGATCCCCTACCTTATCATTTGCGCAACGCTCTATTTCGTTTGTTTCTATTTCACCGTCGGATTTCCGGTGCTCTCCGAAATTTCCGGTCACTTTTATCTCCAAATGATTTGTACGTGCTTTCTCTCAACCCCATACTTGAAATATTCAAGTTCTTTTCGGCTAACCCCTAAAAAGTCTACGAATTCTTGTACACCTCAATCGGCCAGGGCATCGCAGCCTACGCTCCAAACGAGTACTTCGCCGCTGTCATGAACCCTGTATTGATTGGAGCTGGCCTGGTCAGTTTCTGCGGTGTCGTCGTCCCGTACAGCTCGATGCAGCCATTCTGGCGATACTGGCTCTACTACCTTGACCCCTTCACTTACCTTGTTGGCGGTCTTCTTGGCGAGGTCCTCTGGGACGTCAAAGTCAAATGTGAACCGTCTGAATTCGTCAAATTCAGCGCTCCCAGTGGCCAAACATGCGGTGAATACATGGCGGATTTCCTTTCGACTCAGGCCGGCTACTTGCTGGACTCGAACTCTACCGACACTTGTTCATTCTGTCAATACTCCACGGGCGCTGACTACGCGAAAACCTTCAATCTTAAGGAGAAGTATTACTCTTGGAGAGACGTGAGTGTTTCCAGATCTTCGTATACCATGCTTGACCATGTTTCTGACTTGCTTTCTTAGACTGGTATTACTGCTCTTTTCTGCATCTCTTCTTATGCGCTTGTCTTTCTCATGATGAAACTCAGGAGCAAGAAGACAAAGAGCGCCCGATCGGAGTAAATGGTGCCCACAACTAATCTCAATCAGCGGCATCATCCAAGTTCATTGCATCATTCATTTATTTATCAACTACCATTGTGAAGTATAATATTTAGAACAGTATAGACTATAGACAAATTCAGAATGTGGCTTTTGCTAAGTTAGAGGCCATGTTGTTCTCATTAAATGGAACATTAGCGTCGCCAAAATCGGTAGTATCCAAAGCGGTTTGTGCAGCCGATGGCAGAGATTCCCAAGCTATAAGAGGCTGGGTGCCACCAACCGTACTTGTCAGACCACATTGGTGATCAACAGGCCAGACAGAGTAATATCTGATCAATGGTGATGTTCCGTCGAGAGTGTAGCCATCTGTCGAGCAATCCCAGCCGCCGTGGGCGCTTGGACAGACAGCAACAATGTTGTCGGAAGTAGTGCTTGTAGAATCGGACAACCAGACAATCACACCCTCCCAGTCATGTCTGTGGCCAAGGCCAGTAGAGGGCTCATCCTTTGGGAAATACCAAGAATAGAGAAGCGCGTAATAATCACCCGAACTTTGTCCGCGAACGTAGATCTGGCCTGTGCTGCTATCACAGTCGCCGTTTGAAGATCCAGTCGGAGCCAGCCCAGCACTGATAATATCATTAAAACTGTTCTTTGGTAGAAGGAAATCACATCGCAGATCTCGATACTCACTTGGTGTTACCACTTTCGTCAACGGCTGGGAATGGAACGCATCCATTCACAACGTACAAATGAGGTTGGTAGGCCAAATAGACATCGCCAGTTGTCCCTGAAGGCACAGTCTGGTCAAATCCGACGATCGCATCCGAATCAACTGTTCCTCGTCGGTGAATCGCCTGTCGCGGGCTTGCCGCGGACAAATTTGCGATGGAAACAAGACCAAAAAGTAACTTGGATAGAGTCATTTTGAGAATTCGTTGGCGTGTTCAAAAGGCTTGGAATTTGAACATTCAACCTCCTTTCCAGACTGCACGTTCCAAAGAATAGTATTTATATCACATTTGATCTTCAAGCACCCCGACGATCGCTCCAATAGTTTCCTGATAGGAACCGCTGATAGCCAATCTAGCAAATCCTCCGAACTCTGCAAGCCCGGAGAATACCCGATTTCAAAACGGCCATTGAACCCGAAATGGAATAGTGGCCGGTGAACACCTCCACTTGGTCATGAGCATGTCGATCTCGTGGGTTCGCAACTGTGAGTGATTGGTTTCATGCATTGGCTTTCTTTCGGCTAGACATTGGCAGCTTGCTAGTCTCAATGAGCCTAAGGAGAATCATGCAGATTGCCCTGACATTCGGGATCTTTAGTTTAAATTAATCTTGAAAAGCATACATGTGCATGAAGAACTGAAATGATTGGAACTTGAAAAAGATGGCTTCTTCAGAAAGCGTAGCGAGGCGTGTCATGCGCTGCATGATGATGCATGCAGGCTTGTTTAGCTTCTTTCATTATGGAATCTTAAATAATCCAATACTATAGTATACCGAGAAATTCCGCCAATCATGGCAGGCAAGTAAATAGGCCACTCAGTTTCTTCAGGACAATCCCCTGCATGGTAGCATTGGCATCTTCCTTGGTACCTGCCATCCCAACTGAAACACTGGCATAGCAACCTGAGGTCAGAGACACGCCAATCTCGCTTGGAAGTCGATTTCCACCGCAGGTAGTAACATCATCTGGAGTGATCAGAGGGACTGCGACGTGAATTCGCGACAATACAAATGAAAAGTCCTCTGAACTAGTACACTCGGAGTCCGAAACAGATGGGAAGTTAACATTTAGCCAGACCTGAGAGAAAGTAAAGTTAGATAAATCACGATACCAGCCCTGGAGCGGACGAGAGTGACAATGACATACGTCGTTTGGCAAGTAAGGCTTTCCTGCCTTAACCAGATGATTGGTAAAGTTGGTAGCCACGTCGGCATAAACCTGGCTATAGTGAGGGTACTCTGAGGACGCATTCCAGGCAGTCTGGGAGCCAGTCGCCCCCGAGAATGCGATGGCCGGAATGCCGCTATAGTGTGCTGCATAAGTAGCAGCGCCTGCAGTGCCAGAGAAATAAACGGCGAGGCCAATATTATTACCAACCTACTGATGTTAGTACACATTTTGCAAGTATTGGTGGTTCGAATGCGTACGTTAGGTCCCGCCACTGCAAGATCGGGAAGATCGTCAAAAAATTTAGGACCGATCGAGTTTATGCCATACTTCATTGAAGTTGCAGGGTATGAGTTGACATAGTTGAGGCGAGGCTCTGAGGCGTTGTATCCAACAGCCGGGCTACCCGCAGGGCAACTGTTGAACTCGCATGCCTCATCGAGTACTGTCGGGGCTTTTTGAGAGGAGCCTTGAGGAAACGTATCAGCATTTAGTGGTGACACAAGAGGTTGAAATCCCTCAGCAGACCTTTTCCACTCTGATTCTCCGCGGGTGCTGAGACAACGACAGAGTGACCAGCATCCGTCAAGGAGTCAAAAAAGGAGCGGATATTCACTTCCGCCCAACCGTCATCATTCGATGAAATGATGTTGATCGCCAAGGAAGACTTGGTCAGAGCTAGAGCTCCGACGAGGCCCGCAACAACGTTGGTTCGCATTTTCAAGGTATTTACAATAAGGGCGGCACTCAAGTTGTCATGGAGCAGTCTAACGGGGAAGATCAGCGACCGGTCAACGGTTTATATGAAGGGAACCTCGGGGATCTTGGCCCCCTGCAAAAGCGCGGATTCTTCGGCTGCTGGGCAGACGGCAATCGTTACTCCTCTCTCCCCTGCCGATCTGATGCCTTGTTTGGTGACACGTCCACGAAATCTTTAAGCGACCCCACCGAGTGCCATCTTACATTAGGATTAGTGGCTATGCCTCTGTACAAGGATTCATAAATTCAGACTAACGGCGTCCCACCCACGTGCTAAGATGGATTGCTGCATAAATTATCTTTCGAGAAAGATCACGGGCCGTGACATGACGACAGCTCGTCTCCACCAGGACCGGAGCGTTTAGTTGCCGAAATCGATTATGTAGTTAAAATACACCAGGCTAGCTACGTTCAAGTTCCCTGCCCCGTTCATACACTTTATAGGCCACTACTTGTGCATTTTTTCACACATGGGGAGATTTTTGGAGATCCAGAGCTGTCGCCCTGAAGGGCTCTGGTCGTTGTGTACATGAAACAAAGTAAGGAGAGGAAAAGACATTTCCCGGAAAGCACCCTTTGTCAGGATTCTTGTTCTAGAATCGTGTCGAAGATCGCGATGGTACTTTCGATCCTACCACGAGGCGCATACACAACCTACATGCCCACTGGCAGGTGGAGGGCCAAGTTTTAATACTATCTAATGAAACTACCTCCGGGGCTAGTGCCAGTGTACAACAAGACTCACATTGGCATTGACCTGGGCAATACTCACCTGGGGACTTGTTGTCCTAAATTTGAACTTGAATCCATTTGACCGTGGGCTAGTTAAGACTCGGATGATCGTGAATAGCCTGAGGATATTTAGGAGCCTGGGTGAAACTGAGCTTTAGTAGTTCATTCCGAGTCGGTGAATAATGAATTTCTCCAACTTTTCAATCTGATTTTTATATCAAATCCAATCATCCAAGTTTCTTTCAAACACCGTTGATACAGTATTGAGCATAATTTGCCTCTAGGGTAGATCATCCGATTGAAATTATCAGGAATTATGGGAATACTATCACTTAGTAATAGTGGTATCTCATGTATCGAAGCAACTTTGCATTTAGGTTTGCACGGAGCCCCTGTATGTAAGGCATCTCACATGGTAACTAGTCACAGTAGCCCTGGAGGTAATTCAAGTTCTCGCTTTGAACTGCCACGAAAAAAAAAAGCTTATTCTATTGCTTCGGATGTACTTCCCCCTCTTTCTCCACAAGGGACAGTGGACATTTCATGTGGTTTGTGCCCAGGTGAATATCACATCCCAGGCGTTGCGGGGTCGCGGCCATAGCTATAGTCTATCCTCGGCTGTATCGAGATTGAATATCTTCGTTTGTCAACTGGTATGCACTAGGATTTCCAAGCCATCCCCAACTGCCCCGGTGCCGAATCCACAAATCCATTCTTATAGTACAACTTTCTCCCAGCCTCATCGGCAAACAACGTGATATAGGGTTTTCCATCCGCAGGCGACTCGTCGTGGATCTTCTGAAGAAGCGCTTTCAAGATCACATCGCCTAGACCCTTTCTCTGATGTTCAGGATGAACGGCCATATCAGCGATATGGAAATACCAGCCCCCATCACCAATTATTCTTCCCATCCCGATTGGCACTGGCTCTTTGCCGGGTTCGCTGTATGTGATGAAACACCCATACCAACTTCCGGTGGGGATTGCGGTCGCCTGGGACGGTGTTTTCGGGGATAGGCCGGATGCTATACGGAGATGTAGATAATCGGAGACTGGAGGGTAACCATCTTGAAGACTATAGCCTTGAGGGAGTTGAGGGTGACTCTGGGAATCCATGGGGAGAGAATGAACTTGAGAATGCTGACAAGGAAGTGATGCAGGCAGATGCGGCGAAAGGAGGCGCGTAGAACGCGGGGAATGAAGGGCGGGGAACCCATTCTCGACGTGTAACCAATCAGAGTCTTGGGAAATTTCAATTTAGTGTAGGAAGCAAATTTACTCTTGACTTCAAATGCCCAGGTGAGCAGTGCATACTACTACAGTAGTACAGGTTTAAGTTCCTACAATATCTACCAGACAGGAGGTATACTTGGAAATCAAAATAGAGAAATTTGAATGATTGTCAGTTGCTGAATTCGCATAAAATACAATCAAATAGCAGTAGGTATGAACAAAACAGCTTGAAGAAACGGCAAATTGAGATAAAACACGTAAATATCGATGCTTGAACTGCCCAACGTCCCCGGCTTAAGTCTCAGAAATTCAGCTCGAGGTAGGGATACACTGAGAGTAGTAATCATTGTAAGAGCTGCAGGTCGCCTGCGAGCTGCACGCCGTGGCACCAGTCCATCCACTTCCACCACACTGTCCGTAAAGGGACTGAGTGGAGGATCCGCTTCCAGAGCTTGTTGTTGTGGTAAGAGTTGTCTGGGCACTAGTGGTTGTCGTTGCACGTGTTGTTGTTGTGGTGGTGGTACTTCCTGGTTGCGAGGTTGACGATGAGCTACTCGATGAAGCGGATGTCGTCGAACTAGTCGCGCCTGTAGCGGAGGCGCCCCCTGATCCTGTAATTGCAGTTCCGGTGGCCGTGATTGCAGACGAAGCCTGGGTAATAGAGACAGCTCCACTATACAGAGTTGGGCCAGGCACGACATAGGTTGAGAGTGAAGTGTAGATGTTCACCAGGATTCCTGGATCTGTTGAGCTGTATAGGCTCGTGCCTAGGACACCCGATGGCTGATCGCTCCCGGAGCCAGTGATCTGCAGATTGAAGCATTGAGGATAGTTTTGAGCACCATCCTCAGCTCCTGCGCTATGAAGTGCGATAAGTTCGTGTCTCATAACGTAGTTCCCCGGTGCAATACTGGGTGGGATCTCGACCATCCAGCTATTGTTGTTTTCGATCAGCTGGTCATCACCCCAAGTTCCTGGGACTTCAGTATCGTCAACGAGACCCACGCCATCAATCTTGAAGAACTTGAGAGTTGTCTTGTCGACTGTTTCACAAGAGTCTCCGCAATTAGCTAGGTATGTGATCACTGGACCATGATGTGAATCGGGCCAGGTAGTCCATTGGAGGCTGATTTTGTCTCCAGCGGCCACAACAACATGGCCCTTGGCGTTGGTGGCACTCAAATGGCAAATAATGTCATCGGATCCGTAGTCAGCTACAAGCATGGTTAGTTGACCGTAGTTAAAGAAATTTCAATCAAAATGCCACAAATTGATGGTAAAAATCATACATGGTGTAATGAATCCATTCGCAGTATTCGGTGTGCCCCAAGCAGCGACGACTGGCGGATCAGACATGTAGGGATATGAGTTGATGTCCCATCCATCATACGAGACCCCATTTATCACGATGTTGCTGATATGCCCATGGCCCGCAGCCAAAGTGGCTAGAAACAATGGTCCTACTATTTGCAGCATTTTGCGACGATATCTTTCGAGGCAGAAGCTCCAATTCATATAAAATTTCGATGATCTTCTGATCTCGTCTGATGTTAAGCTGGTTTATCTTTTGAAATTGTTTCAAATGTTGCCGACAGCGAACGCGGTCCAGCCTTTATGCTTCGTCACTAAGGCAAGCTGAATGGGGCCTCATCCGTGTGCTCAAACCATCGCCGTTCGAGCATTTCCCAGAAAATCGAGTATCACTGTGTATAAATTGGATATCATGTCCACTATGTCTGCGTGTCGAGTTGGTGGCGTCAAGAAACGTCTATGGGAGAACGCCACTGTTGCAGTAATTGCCCGCCCGGCGCCAAAGCTAGGAAATAACTAGATATGCAGAAATTCAGGACTACTACCAAGAGCGCAAAACTCATAATCACGAAGGTGAAACTAAATAGAAACAAATATCCTTCAATAAACAGCTCCTGCATGTCGGAGAAATAAAGCCATTTAGGGCGAGGCGCCCTTGGCAAAGCGGGGCGTCAAGGTGTTTTCTACAGCCCCGTTTCGTTTCAAGATAGATAAAACCGGAGCTTTCTTTCGCGGTTGCATAGGCTCAAAGCCAAGAAGCTTGGAGTCGGCATAAGGCATTGTTTCCTTTTCGTCATTACTCAGAAACGCAATCCATGATCGGCGCGACAGTGTTCATTGTCTCCATTCATACTTCAGTATCAAAGACAGGTAGTCTTCTTTAGAGTCACTCGGCTCATGCAGCTTCTTTACTTCAAGTTTTCTTCCACTATTATTTCGATATATGAGCCGAATTCCGTTTTCAACTCGTTTATGGGCTGCCTTTTTGCGAGTTCATATTCTCCCCGTCTTGAGACCGTTCCAAATACGGAGCATCCACCAAGTCCGAGATCCCAGGTCTTTTCAGCCCTATCCCAGCAAGTGAATCCGACCAATGAAATTATTCTATGCTTAAAGTGTCACGGAACACCCTTCAACTGCTAGGATGAGGCTTACGAATTGACTTTATTCTTGATGAGCCAGAATTTGCTCCAGACTCCCCGCAATATGAAGGCCGTCCAATTCGCGGATAGTCACACGGTATCATACACCCTTGCCGACTTTGGACTCAGGTCGATGTTTGTCCTGGTGGATCTGAACTTTCGATGGGGAACCGCTGTTCTCTGTTCTCTAAACCATAGCCCTGGCCACGATGGGATTTCGGTTCTCTTGCCATTCCAAACGAGCCACGGGATTGCGATCCGCTATGCAACCGCGTGATGCCTCTCTGCATTCCTCCAATGCATGACTGGAACAGGGGCTTCATGAGAAGTAAACATCCACAAATTATGGCAACATCAAGTTCCAGTACCGTCCATATTAGAGTGAAGGAGCTGTGAGCTAGTAGAGCAATAATAATTAGTACCGTTATGTCTCGGTATTGTTCCAGAAGGTTTGTCACTCATCAATGGTAATGAGACCTACATGTCAAATTTTCGGTTTGGAAATCCCGTAGTGCCACCAAGCGAAATACGCTGAATATGCAGACTCTGTGACCAGTCAGTTCTGGTACTTCATACTCCAATGAGTAGATTGTTCCATACATGCACCCAATCGAAAATAGTAGAGTTATTTCAATCTTATGTCGTAGTGGTGCCTGGAGCCGCCAGACTACTGGGAGGGGTAGACAAAGAATGAGCACATCCTGCGCTAATGACAAGGAGCCAATGACAAGAAAGAAAGTATTTTGTCCGCGCATACAGGAGCCCCGAATGCTTTTGATCCAGAAGTATTGGACAGGCCAACATTGAAAAATGTTCCCAATGATTGCAGTCACTCCCCATGCGACGACCAGGATGATAACCAATGATGCATATATTCTGAACCGCGGCAGGCAATCAAGGAGGCGTCGAAGGAAGAGGACGATTGACACTTTGACGAACACTTGTGCTGCAGGCCAGAACTTTTGCAGAATCCAGTCGGCCTAAACACAGCAATTAGATCAAAGAAGCACTTCAAAGAAACTCAATGCATACCAGTGCGATGCGCCCCCTTTCCTCTCGCGGGAGTACCCAAATAGTTTGTCCGATTCCAATACCATGGAAAGCCGCTACAAATAATCTTTAATAGTGACTCAATATCGAGGCTAATTTCACTCACCGTATACAATGCATCCCGCGACACCCCAAGTCAATATTAAACCCATTCCCATCAGGATGTCTTCAACTCGCAGTTTCTGCGTAACCATATGTCGCGCATAAAGTCGGAGGGCATAAATAATCGTGGCAACAGTCGTCCCAACAATCGGCACGATGATGAGAACTCTTTTCCAGTGTGAGCTGAGATCTTGTGCCATGGCGACTATTATCGTGACATGAAGGCCCTCGCGCGATATCTGGGGTAAGACTAGTCAAAGGCGACCCAAACTCAATCCGGGTATTCATCGAATCGTACTATCTCCATGATCTGTGTCCGCGAGCCTAAATTGGGGGCGAACAGAGAACATCGCGAGGTGCAACCATTAGTGTTCAACCATTTGCAAAGTTTAGACGATCCGACAGCCTTGTTAGCTGAACAAGCAAAGAGAGTCGAGATATAAAAGTGCTCAAGTGTCCCCGGGGCTTCGAGAGTTCTTTCGAAGACGTCACATTCCTCGCCTCCAGCAACCCACTTCTCTTTTTAAACTCTCGATTCGTTTGCTCCACCAACCCCGCCACGCGGGACTCCCTTCCAGTATTTTCCGGTTCCAGCCCACGGCTCACCATCAAGATGGCATCCATGAATTACCAAGTGGATGAGGAATACCCTCCCTCAGATATTAGTGATGATCGATTGATGTCTCTAAAATCCCAGATTGAGGTAGACCCATTTTCATGTTCCTGTGACAGACGCGCGCAACTAACAAGAGAAAACAAAACAGGATTGGCAAATCAACCACGGCTCACTTCTGAGATACGTTCCCGTAGTGGAGGAAATAGAAGAAACCATTTTTGCCTATCCTGTCACCGTGAGCGTGGGTGATATTCCCAGATCCAGCTGCGATGGTGATTGATTCTAACATGACGCCAGTGCTTTCCATCCCCTTTGCCCCGGGCGCGGTTCCAGCAAGCATTAGAACTGCAGGAGATATACAACAAACTATATTGTTCGATCGCAGAGGATGAAGAATGGTTATACGAGACCATTAAGGATCTCATCCCAGTTGAGCCACTCGCTGCGGCGCTGTGGGGGATTCACGAGGTCGTAAGGGACTCGGATGCAGGATACGTGCAGAACATCTCTGCCGGCGTCTTTCGCTCAGACTACATGTTTCATCTCACAGAACCAACATCTTATGATCGATGGGTAGATCTTTCAAAGACGACATTGGCGCAAGTCGAGTTTAACTCGTTCTCATGCTCGGGCTTTTCGCATGCGAATAAAGTGGCCAACATGCACCGCCATCTCGCACGAGCCGGGGCTTATGATATGAACGACAAGCCCTTCCCAGTTGACTCCTTGCCTGCGAATAATAATATCGAGTCTTTGGCAGCGACTCTTGCAATGGCGCACAAGAAATATGGACCACCCAAGAGCGAATTGGCTACCAGGACTGCAGTCTTATTCGTTGTTCAGCCACGAAACGTAGGCCTTCCCATCATTCTCTACGTGACTTGACTGATCTTTGTTTTAGTTCAACATAGCAGATGAGCGACCGATCGAGTATGCCTTATGGAATCAGGACGAGTCTGTCCCAAATTATCGACTTGACTTTCCGGATGTTCTCAAGTATACCACGCTCAGTGAAGAACGGGTATTGCTCTTTCACCCTCCATGGCTCACGTCGACAAAGGCAATTGAAATATCAGTGGTTTATCACAGAGCAGGCTATGAAGCGCAGGAGTATGACCAAAGCGGTTGGAACACACGTCTCAGACTGGAAAAGTCCACTGCAATTAAATGTCCCTCGGTGCTGGGGCACTTGACGACTTTCAAGAAGGTCCAGCAGGCCTTGACAGCACCAGGGGCATTGGAGCGATTTCTATCTCCCTCCGAAGTCGCCAGAATTCATTCGACTTTTGTTCCGATTCACCCTTTAGATGAGTCCATTGAAGGTCTCAAAGCTCGGCGAATTGCTTGCGACCCTGAGCAATCCACCAATTATATCCTCAAGCCTTCTCTGGAAGGAGGTGGCAACAACGTATACGGAAATGCGATTCCGGCATTTTTGAACTCAACTCCGATCGCAGAATGGTCAAAGTATATCCTTATGGAGAAGATCCACCCGCCAGATGCAGTAAATCTCCTAGTCGGGTCCACCTATCTAGACGGTGGGAAAACGGTGTCTGAACTCGGAGTTTTAGGGTGCTGCTTATGGCAGAGAAGATTGAAGGCCAAGACTCGGAAGTCTGGAACTCAGTGTGACATGATTTGTAACTCGGTTGGGGGCTGGACTTTCAAAACAAAGTACGCTGATACCGAAGAGATGAACGTGGTGAAAGGTCACGGTGGTTTTGATACGCCACGATTAGTTGATTTCTAATCTATGGCCTCGCATTGACAATCCAACGATGACTGGACCTTCCAGTTCCTACGTGTTTCTGTTGGGACTGCGTCATTTCAACTAACAGCGAGCTACTCATATGCCGTATGTTGCTTAGCGCAGCGATTATCGAATGCATCTGGTTGGATCAACTAGCAACCCCTGTCATCCCGTAGTTCCTTTCCAGATTGCTATTTCTCGGACCGACCAAGGGTACGGATCCAGCGTAAAAAGGCAACTAACCCGGTTCTGTGATGATGTCCGAATTCGCCGGTGAACGAGACCGATCACATCACCACGAACTCGATCATGTGTGAAGCAGAATTTTCACCGAATCCTTCCCAGCTGTAGTAGCGTAGCCAAGACCAGGTGGGACGATGTAGCATACGGCCCTCATTGAGACCCCGAGGAACCGACTCGCGAGCTGTGCTAGTGAGTATAGTAGCCTTACGCACGCAGAGGCCTCGACCGATCCGAAATCCGGAGTACGGGACAAGACCGAGAAGAACGCCCGCAATCGGCAGAAACTATGGCGACGGTTGAAGAATCACCGTGTCAAAGGATATAATATCATGGCGTGGTGCCCTGGAGCCAATTTCTGTGCACGGACGACTCCACGAGATAGACTTCCAGCCCCAAGTCCACCACGAGTTGGCCATGTGTGGTTCCAGGAGCTTCCCCTCCCCCCACACTACTAAAAACCACACGGCGCGATTTGGGATAGTGGCCAATCAGGAGCAATTCAAGTGTCATTCATGCCCTACCCCGGTTTCGTCCCCGTGGAGTGGCTTCTTGGCGCTCGGGGGCAAAGACCTCCCCACGCGGAAGTTCTCCGAGGTTTATCCAGATTGGATCGTGGAGGAATTTTCTCTTGCAGCTGTCACCATCTAGTGCAACAGTGTGTGTGCCATGGCCAATTCTGCGGGCTTTTTCTTGCTATCAACTGTGAATATTTGCCCGGGATGTTGCTGAGATTTTAATCACACGCACTGCATGTCAGATCTCAACTCATCTTTCCGGCTCGAAGGATCAGGATGCTGGTGCAACCTCGGGCAGACAAAAACCAAACACACCCGACCTACCGGCGATGCCGTCGAATAGAAAGGATCGGCCATGTATCTCGGGATGCAAGCTCCCTTGGCGCTGTCCCCCAGCCTTGGCCGGCTCCGTTTTGTCCCACCGAAGATCGGCTTTGGGAGAGCATGGTAGTGCAAACCCAGATGCCGGGACGCATGGTGTAGCTTCGTAGCACAAATTACGCGAAGCTAACCCCATATCATTTGATTTGCCTCGTTTGAGCCCCTCAATTTACCCCCATGCCCCGGAGGTTCCCCGCATCGCAAGGAATTCCCTGTCTTGCGAGGTTATTAAAGGCCTCCCCTCGTATTCAACTGATGCCGATCTTTTTTTTTTTTTCTTTCTTCTCTTCGGAATATTAGGAGCGGCATTTCACTTGCTTGACCTTCTTTGTCTATCGGAGAAATTTCGCGGTTCTTTTTCTAACTTCAATTTTTTTTTCTTCTTGTAAAACCGCCCATCATGGCCGGCGGCGCAAAGAAGCCCATCAACATTTTCCGGTTGGGCAACCTCGGAGAGCCATCCGAGGTCTTCAACTGGAAGCTTTGGTTTGCGGTCATTTCATTTGGTTTGATGGGAGCTGCTCGTGGTATTGACGAGGGTCTTATCTCTGGTGCTTTCAATTCCAAGGACTTTCAACGCTACATCAATTATGAATCCTACTCCGGTCCCGAGCAAACCAACATCAAGGGCAATGTGACAGCTATGGTTCAGATTGGCTCCGTTGGAGGTGCTCTTTTGTATGTCTCACGTCTTTCCTCTTGCGCAAATGTATATTCATACTTTCGAGTCTTGTCGCTAACCTTCACCTCCTCCTGGACAGTGCCTTCTTGGTTTGTGATCGCATCGGTCGTCTCTGGGCCACCCGTCAACTTTGTGTTCTTTGGATCATTGGAATGGCCATTTTCATGGGCAACAATGGTTCCCTCGGTGCTGTCTACGCTGGTCGATTCATCGCAGGTCTCGGTGTTGGCCAAACTGTCGTTGTCGCTCCGGTCTATCTTGCTGAAATTGTACGTCCTGGCTTTTCTCTGACCAACCCCTTTGAAGTGAAGTTTCAAACTAACAAAACTAGGCTCCGGCTGCTATTCGAGGTCTTTGTACCTGTGTCTTCACTGGGTTCGTGTATCTCGGTATGTAATCTCCAGCCAAGAAAGTTAAACTCGTCCAGGACTTGGCGCAGTGCTTGTTTCAGCGATCAGTTGTCACTAATGCAACCTTGTCTGCAGGTATCGTGCTCGCATATTTTGCGAACTACGGATGTCAGATCAATCTCGGAGACAATACACACAACCGATGGGTAAGCCTCTCGTCCTTTTCTTACTCAGCCCGGAGTACTATCAGTTTCGGAGAAAGCAGTCACTAACCCCTCATACAGGAAGTTCCCACCAGTCTCCACATCATCTTCGCCGGCCTGATCTTCTGCCTTTCTTTCCTGCAATATGAATCACCCCGATACCTCGTCAAGAGAGGTCAGCTGGACAAAGCCCTCGAGAACCTCTGCCGACTTCGTAGCTTGCCTCCCACTCATGAATACGTCGTCAATGAGTTCAACAGCATTCAGAGCGCCCACCAGATCGAGATGGAGGCGACGATGGGATCAGGACCCGTCGGTATCCTGAAGGAGACCTTCCTTGTCCCTTCCAACCTATACCGCGTCTACCTCACTCTCATGGCCCAGATCCTCTCCCAGTGGTCCGGCGCCGGCTCCATCACCGTCTATGCCCCTGACCTCTTCGAGCTGCTCGGAATCACTGGAAACAACGAGAGTCTCCTGGTAACCGCTGTCTTCGGTATCATCAAGCTCATCGCAGCCGTCATGTGCGCTCTCTTCCTAGTCGACGTGATCGGTCGCAAGCGCGCTCTGCTCCTCGGAATCACCCTCCAGGCAATCTCAATGCTCTACATCGCCGGTTTCCTCACCGCCGTGCCTGAGCTAGGCGTGGTAGAGAATTACGTCCTCCCCGCAAGTGAAAAGGGCGCCAGCAAGGGCGCTGTCGCCATGATCTACTTATCCGGATTCGGCTGGGCTCTCGGTTGGAACTCGATGCAATACCTGCTCACAGCCGAGCTGTTCCCACTCCGTATTCGTGCGCTGGGCACATCGCTGGCGATGACTCTTCATTTCGCTAACCAGTACGGTAACTCCCGTGCGGTCCCCAATATGCTGCTTCCTGTGGATCAGGGCGGTATTAGTCCCAAGGGTACATTCTGGTGCTTCGCGGCTGTGACTGTTCTCGGTGGTGCCTGGGTGTGGTTTAGTGTTCCGGAGACTGCTGGTCGTTCTCTTGAGAGCATGGATCGCCTGTTCTCTCTGCCGTGGTACCAGATTGGTCGTCACGGTAACAGGGATGCGGATTTGCAGGATGCTGCGGTTGATGAGAAGATGGAGGCTATGACTACCCAGCAGGGTACTGCCGCTCATGTGGAGCGCTCGGATGCAGGTGATCGGGCTTAGTTTTGAGTCCAGTGTAGTATTTGATTTTGAATAATGACTTAGATATGTCAAAGAACGAGTTATGATTGTCAGTGTCATTCAAGTTGCTTGTAGTGTTTCCTTCGTAAATGTACTACTGGCCAGGAAATCCGAGGCGCGTGGCGAGGGCCCTCCTGCTATGATCTTCACGGGCGTTGTCTGCGGGTCAATTGTTCGAAATGTTGATTTTCAGCGACTGGCAACCTTGGAAAGCAATCAATTATGCACAAGGCTAAAGGTGTCACACTCCAGGGCTACATATGTATCAATCAGGCACCGGGGGTAATGAGTATAGTATCGACTCTGATGCACCTGGAGATAGTGAAGCTGGAAGCTTGTCACACTTGTTTTGAGAACAGTGGGGTCGTGGATTTGTGTTGTTCGAATCGAAAAGTTCATTAAAAATCGGTTTCCTGGTATTAGCTACATTTTTCCAGTAGGGGAATCTGTGAAGTACTACCTAGGTGTGCAAACGTTATCTTCAAATATTCAAGTTAAGTGTCTAGCTCAAAGTCCAAATTGTTGACGTTAGCAGTTGCCATTGGTGGGGGACGGGTGGATGGCGGGCGCGGGGTGTGCTGGACGGGGTATCAGTGCCCCCTCCGAGTCCGGCGGTGGCTGGGCAACAGTGAACAGAAGTTCAAGTTCGAATGGACGCCGACCGGGAATTTTCTAGTGTAACTCGGATTTTGGTCCAGCGCCAATTAGGGCTTAGCTCATAGCGGCAAAGATGGAGCCACCTTCAACAGCCCTTGCCGGGCTAGCTCAATCGGTAGAGCGTGAGACTCTTAATCTCAAGGTTGCGGGTTCGACCCCCGCGTTCGGCTATTCCTATAAAAAAATACCTGAGATATCTTTTTTGTTCCTGACTGGATTGAATTTGTTTTTTTTTTTTTAACTTGCTTGCTTCTTTTTGCTAATTCCTTTGTTTCATCGAGAATTTCCCTTTTTTCGATCAATTCCATGGTTCAAGTAAGGTTATAAAGGGACCACTCCAGCTTCAATAAGGATGATCGCATTTGAGTCAGTGAACTTGGACTCGGCCCCTCAACATTCAAAATATATACTATCAAATTGAACTCCCTGGGACCTAAGTTTGGAGCTCCCAGTACTGATTCAAGCCCATCATTGATTATGGTAAAAAAAAAACTCCGAATCAAAGCATCCGTGGCTCCCATTCCAATCTGTACATTTCATCTGAAGAGGCCAAAAAAAAAGATCATCATTGATCCTCTTCAAGATTGTGCAAACTTGAAGTTCACGTTCTTGATACAATGTCATGTGATGATAGTTTACTACGCGATTCATCACCTAGACAACCGTACCAGTCGCGCTAATTTCAGCGTCGTGGATTGCATATACAACTGGTAGGCGGTGGTCACTGCAGGATTCGAGTCCTTCAGGACTTGTACACTAGAATAGCCAGAACTGCCAGTGCTATTGTTAGCCACTGCAAAGGCACAAAATGTCCCCACGTGATTCTGTGCCGAAGTGCCGAATGGCTGAGTCACAGCCCGGTTCAGGGCACGGAATTCCGTTCCCCATTGCTTCTACGCACGGTGATTCGACTGTCAATCTTGACTTCTCCGCTTTTCAACGCTTCTCACGCCGGTACAGGTCGCCGGTTCAGGCCGCCGCTGGCCCTCAGATATGGAAATTTCATGCAAAAATCAAGCAGCGGGGGCGGCCTGGGCCCTGTATCTGGCCAAGCTTCACTGTTGCCTCCAATGAGAATATCTGAAACTGACTGTTTTCAGAACTTTGAATCCACACCGACGGTTTTAAGTCAGAATTATCACCGTGCATTATCTTCGGACATGTTATGCTGTCCGTGTCGGACTGCTCCTCCTCCGTTATACATTTTGGTATAAGAACAGACCCCCTTCCAGAATTTAATTTTTCTCTCAGCCCTGTTGTGTGTCATTTATTCTCCGATTCCTCGATAAATTTGATATTGAATACAAACGAGCCACGACTTGTGGAAATCTGATTTACTATTCCGAGTCCTTTTGCTTCTGATACTGCTTCCTCACACTGGCGCATGGTCCTCATGGCAGACCATCATCCGCGGCCAGGTAGCGCCGCCTCTAGTTTAAACGATACCTCTGATTCGGAAACTTCAGTATCAGCATCTAGAACAAACTCTCAACCTCAGCATTCCTCAAACCAACCCCAATCTCGTCTTCGATCATCCTCAAATGCCAACACTCCAAATCTAGACCGAGTCCATTCAGCTAAACATCTAGATGATCAGTCTGTCTACCACAGTGACCATGATTTGACAAGCGACGAGGAATCGCTTGATGTGGAAAAAACAGAGACCATCCAGGAGGTGCGAGGTGGCATTGTCAACGAGCGCGACCTAGATCTTGAGAAGGGCCAGCCAGGGAATTCCGAATTACAAAAATCTAAATCGGCTCGTTCTAGTCGATCTCGTCAAGGCGTCAAAGTTGTAAGTACAAAATTCAATATCACGAAGCTTGATGCAATATAGACAAGTGTATGCTAATATCCCTACTAGGTGGATTGGGAAGGGCCCGATGACCCGGAGAACCCTAAAAACTGGACCAATAAGAAGAAATGGGCCGCAACCATCACTGTGTCTTTCTTCACCTTCATCTCGCCTGTCTCGTCATCAATGGTGGCCCCGGCGTTGACCTCGATTGCAGCCGAATTCAACGTCACAGACCAAGTGGTATCTCAGTTAATGCTGTCCGTCTTCGTGCTCGCCTATGCCGTTGGTCCTCTCTTCCTCGGCCCGCTGTCTGAGATCTATGGCCGTGTCATTGTGCTACAGTTGGCGAATCTTTTCTTCCTCGTTTTCAACATCGGATGTGCTGTTTCACAGACGAAAGTGCAGATGATCGTCTGCCGATTCTTTGCAGGACTTGGCGGCAGCGCTCCACTTGCTGTAAGTGTTCAAGAAAACCCCTATACGACCTATACCAGCAGATCCAAGAGTTGAATTCTAACTCAAATAGGTTGGAGGTGGTGTTCTGTCCGATTGCTTCCGTCCTGAAGAACGCGGCAAAAGTATTGCAATCTATAGCTTGGCCCCTCTCCTGGGCCCCGCCCTCGGCCCTGTCGCTGGCGGTTTCATTGCGGAGAACACTACGTGGCGTTGGGTCTTCTACGCAACATCTATAGCCGATGGCCTAATCCAGCTTGCTGGTCTCTTCTTCCTGCGAGAAACATATGGGCCCCGTATCCTTCGTGATCGCGCCAAGAAACTGCGCAAGGACACCAACGATGATTCCTATCAAACCGAAGCCGAACTTCAAAAGAAAACACTTTCACAGGTGCTACGCAGCTCCCTAATTCGACCATTCCGCCTTCTCCTGACACAGTCGATTGTTCAAGTACTTGCACTTTACATGGCCTATGTCTACGGTATCATGTATCTCGTTCTCTCAACATTCCCCTCCCTGTGGACTAGCCCTAATTACTACAACGAATCCACCGGTATCGGTGGTCTCAACTACATTTCCCTGGGCCTGGGCTTCTGGTGCGGCTCTCAGATCTGCGCTCCGCTCAATGACCGCATTTACCGGCGCCTCAAAGCAAGAAACAACAACGTCGGCCGCCCAGAATTCCGAGTCCCGCTCCTTGGAATCGCAGCTTTCCTCCTCCCCGCCGGTCTATTCATCTACGGCTGGACCGCCCAGGCACACTGTCACTGGATCGCACCCAACATCGGCGCCCTCCTCTTCGGAGCTGGAACCATCATCTCCTTCCAGTGCATGCAGACATACATGGTGGACACCTATACTCGGTTTGCCGCTAGTGCCCTGGCCGCAGGTGCGTTCCTAAGATCACTCGCTGGCTTCGGGTTCCCGCTTTTCGCACCTTACATGTATGATGCTTTACACTATGGTTGGGGAAATAGTGTACTCGCCTTTGCCGCGATCGCAATCGGTGTCCCTGCCCCCATTTTCTTGTGGAAATATGGAGCCAAATTGAGAGCTAGTAGCACCTATGCTGCTGGATGAGCTGGTCCATGCCCACCAGTTTGGCATGGGGGCCGAAACGATCGAGTCTGTTAAATTATTTTTGCATTGCGTTCGATGACTGTTCATACCCAGATAATGTTAATTTGCATATTATTAGCATCAAAAGTCTAGATTTATTTGCTGCAGGTCAGCTTTCACACAATTCCAAGTTCCTCTTTCCAAGTGCTTTTTCAAAATCTGTCCCTACTATTCTTTGGTGAGTCAAAGAACATTGTAGAAAACCAAGCCTTGCTCCATAGCCACGACGCTCTGTCGCGGGTGGGTGGAGATCAAAAAGGAACCAATGATATTTGACAACAATACCCACTTAAGCCTAACAAGGCTAGAGCAGTGTCTGTTTTGGGTTAGTTTCTTGTCATCATCAGCAATGTGAGAATCACGGACTTAGCAACGGACTTCATCTAATCTTACCCAGGTTGCTTTTGGACTATAAATACGAAGAAAAGCTGCACTGCTTTTGTAAACTATCTCTTTCCTCAATACACTTCTCTCTTCAATAACTTCAAGTTCAAGTCGAAGCTACTACACCACCTCCGACATGCATCTCATCCTTACAGGCGCAACTGGCCTCGTTGGCTCGGGCGTGCTCGATGCTATGCTGAAGAACAATGCCATTTCCAAAATCTCGATTCTCAGCCGAAGGCCTGTTCAGATGGCGGAAGACGCAAAGGACCCTCGTGTTCATGTTATTCAACACAATGATTTCGAAAAATATCAGCCTGAGCTCATGGAGCAATTAAAAGATGCAGATGGCTGTGTTTGGGCTCTGGGGACTAGCCAAAACAACGTCGATAAAGAGTAAGATTGGAACACAATACCTTGATTCTCCCCAACTTCAACACGAAAAAATACTATATGAACACACACTGGCACTGGCAGGACTCAGCTAACGCCCACTTTAGGAAATACATCAAGATCACCAAGGACTACACCATAGCAGCAGCAAATGCATTCGCCACAATCAAATCCTCAAACCCACCATTCCGCTTCATCCATGTATCCGGTGAAGGCGCAACCCAAGAACCCGGCAGATTCTCAGCATTATTTGCTGGAGTCAAGGGGGAGACAGAATCACTGCTTGGCGAGATCTCGGCCAAACACCCAGGCACATTCCAAGCGGATAGCGTGAGGCCTGCATTTGTGGATCCGGCGGCTCACGACGCTATCAAGCCATACATTCCAACAAATAATGGGATTATGTACAAAGTGGGCATGGTCCTTCTGGGGCCTGGTATCAGGACTCTTTACAAGTCGATGCATTCACCTACTAATGTTCTCGGGCCATTCTTGACGGATATGGCTATGGGAAAGATGGATTCGAAGATGCAGGGTCCGGGTTGTTTTAGACTTGGTGGTGGCTCGATTGTTGAGAATAAGGGTATGAGGAGGATGTTGGGACTGTAAGATCGATGGATGGAATTGGATTGGTGAATCTTTATTACTATCTCACTTCTTAATAATTTGTATACTTTCTAATTCAATGTTTTGATTCAAGTTTCTACCAGATATTTGGGAAATGATACGCAATCCATAGTGACAGTGACAGCAACCTTGGAATTTCCTAGTGAATTGGAGATTGCAACTGTGATGTACCCATGTCGACTTCCTTCCTCTTGACAAATTATTTTCATTCAATGATGGCAAGAGCAAACGTGAGAAAGGCCCAGAATTTCTTGAGTGAATGAAATATCAACAACCTCCGAGTCTCTCTCTCCCTCTTTTTCTTTTTCTCCCCGAGTCCCCATCAATAATCCAACTCTGGCATCAACCACTGCTGCCGCTGCTTGCGAAACAATTGAGACACCCTCGAAGCATACCATGTTAATTAAGTGAGTCTCTTGATCGTATATCGCTACTGCTCTTCCTTTCGTCCTCTGGCGTGGCCCTTTCTTACCCAAACCCCATTCGTTTACCTGCCAATCAACTCATACCATAGTACTAGTAATTGATTTCAAAAAGACCTAGGAGGTCTGGGGAAATAAAGCTGCCAAACGAAAGACGACATGGATCTTTTATTATTCGGCGGAAATGGAGCCATTTCAACAGTAATCTTTTCAAGTGGCCATATTGAAGCACAGCCGTGAGCGGATAGGCATGCCATATGGTGACCGAAGCAGGGGAAGCCCCCTCCTCTCTGACTCTGTTTCAAGTAAATGAATCATTCCAGTGCTGAAGGGTGTTGACCATGGCTGACTCAATTTGTAACTACAGAACTGGCGTCGATCTCGCTGCTGAGTTGAACCGGAGCTCTCCCGGTCGCATCTAAGCCTTCAATCTAGTGCGGCCGTCTTTTCCTACATCGCAGATTCCTTCGACCTCAGGGTTCCGACGTTTGAGATAGATAATCCATCGTCCAACCACCGGATACACTGGAAGCCCAACACAAGCAGATGTGCATATCAGCACATTGAACAAAATGCACAGACTTCGGTTACAGTCTATCCTCGGAAGGCATTACTGAAACTGCCAATCAGTCGCCTAACAGATATCTGGGAGATCTGGGGAAACACAATCCGCTATGACGGAAGTCGTGTCCTCGTTGCGAATATCAATAGTTCCAGCGGGAGCGAAGATATTCGAACACTTAGCGAAAGCTGCTTTGTTTGCCATTTGAAGTTGAATCAACGTGACATTGTCCAAGCTTCTCTGAGGCACTTCAGATGACGCGGAAATCCACTACCCTGCCTCAAGAGTATCCTGTCAACTGCCTCGTGAAAATCATTTTCCGAGTCTTATTGAAGCAGGAACGGAAATCCGCTACTATTCAGTTGCGAATCAACCTCGGAAGTGAGTCGGAGTATCTCATTCTTCTTTCTGGATGAATCGTCACATCGTGGAAATCTTGTTTTTGGGTGACTGATTCATTGCTCTTTCTTCCTTTCAAGTTCTTCTCAGCTGCAATTCTAGTTTTCCTATAAAGCTGTTACTACTACATACTAGTTATTCATGGATTCATTCAACATCTTCTTAGTGTATGTAAATTCTAATCACAAAAAAGTCAAATTACGGACTCTTCCCGTTAAATTTAGTCCCTGACAATTTCGAATCCACTCCAAGTATCCAGAGCATCGCGAATCTCCCGCTTGTAGCTGGCGATACCACCGGTATAGTTCAGCTGTTCTTTGGGCTTCCCCGGGATATTCCCACCCATGTAAGTACTTGTAACTGTAGGGAAAAGAGAACGGTCGCTGAGCTCATTGATATGGTTTTTCCAATCAATCTGAGCTTCTTCTTCTGGCTGGATGTATTTGATGCCTTGTTGGCGAATTTGCTTGATAGCATCTCGAACCCATCGTGACTGGACTTCTACGGCAGTCGGTCCATTGCAAAGCAAAGTGGGCCCCTGAGGTCCATAGATCTCTGCTAGCCATTAGCTTCCACATAACGGTTGCTGGTAAATTCAAAACGATGCATGTCTGATTTCGGTACACTTACGGAACATGTTCGGATAACCCTTTATCATCGTGCCGAGGTATGTGTAGACTCCGTCTTTCCACTCGTCTTTCAGCTCGGTACCATAGATGCTTCGAAGTCCCATATTGGTCATGCCGCCGGTGATTGCATCGAATCCAGTGGCGAGCGCGATAACGTCGAACTCGTACTCCATTTCTTTTGTGCGAAGTCCTTTTTCGGTGAACTCGATGATTTCGTTCTTACTGGCATGGCCAATATCTACCAGATCCACATGTGGTAGATCAAGAACCTCGAAATAAGTCGTCTCAAGGCATGGACGCTTGACTCCGAATGGATGCGGTGGGTGTTCAGGAAATAATAAATCACGTTTGATGGGATCAGAAACTAGAGTTGAATCATTAGTATTAGTATCGAAGTATCTGTATGAAAAACATTCAAGTCGTTGCTGGAACCTTAAAATCCGATATCGAGAACTTACCCCGGGGAGACTGCTTCTTGCGCCAAAATTTGTAGACCTCATCATTTGCCTCACGACTGAAAAGGTAGTCTTTATAATTGGCGAGCCAGAATTTGAAACCTCCTTGTTCCCAAAGCGATTCGAAGAACTGTTCGCGTTCTTCTGGTGTGTTTGAGAGAGTATTGCGCTCGTCAAACTCGTAAGCGAATCCGCCAAAGCAACGTTCGCGGAGATCAAACAGCTCATCATATCTAGTTTTAGTCTGAGTTTGAATTTCAGGCGTCAAGATCTTACGACGCATCGGAAGCGCCATGTTAGGTGTTCGATGGAAAATGGTGAGATTCTTGACGGAGGGACCAAGTTCTTGTACAAGTTGGACACCAGAGGCTCCGGTTCCAATGACGGCAAGCTTCTTTCCAGCCGTATCGACACCCTCAGTTGGCCAAAAGGAAGAATGATGAATCGTTCCTTTGAATTTATCCAGGCCTTTGAAATCTGGGATATACCGCTTGGATGAAAACCCGGTCGCGACGATCAGATAGGTGGCCTTTGCACGGCGGCCATCTGATGTGGTGACAGTCCACTTTGCAGTCTCTGTATCGAAGGAAGCTCCCGTAACCACAGTTCCAAAAGCCGTGTCCTTGCTCAAATCCAGAACTTCATCCAAATGGCGGAAATAACGTTGAATCTCGTCATACTGGGGATAGTTTGTAGACCAAGTCCATGTGTTGTAGACTTCTGGGATGGAGAACTCGTAGATTGGAACTTCGGTATCAGTACGTGCACCCCTAATCGAGATCAGTCAATCCCAAGTTCAAAGCTTCTTCATCAACATCAAACTTACGGGTATGAGTTGAAATGCCAGACACCGCCAAATTCTGAGCCGGCATCATACAGGACGGTTTTCAGACCCTCCTTTCGCATTTGGTAGAGCATATAGGTTCCACCAAAGCCACCACCTACAATGAGTGCATCGACATCAAGGTCATCGCTGTAAGGGCCGTCAGACGATATCTTCGTGGCAAACTGCGTGAGGTCGGTTTTGAAGTCCTTTTGGTCCGACGAAGCCTGACTCGGCAGAAGAGATACGAATGTCATTTTTCTGAAATATAATTGCGAAAGTATGAGGAACTTGTAACAGGATTGCGAACAATGAGTTGGTTTTGTTGCCACGAAAAGTGATTGTTTCTTAGTATTAATTTCAACTGGGAGTTTTTCTCCTTTTATAATCTCTAAACTTCATCTACGACATCATTCTTTCTTAATCCATTAGAGGACGATATCAGCCAGGGTGTTGTTGAGATCGCCAAGCACAACTTCAAGTTCCCGCGGCTATATGCATGAAGTCGGAGAAGCCCCCTCGAATAATCACTTTACAACAGCGATAGCTGTGCGGTTCCGCATTCTAGCAATGCGGATCCTCTTGATATCGTGGGGAAAGTTACGGGGAATAATCCGAATCTTATATCGAACCCCGCATTGAAGTTTCTACATCATGTCTACTACTTGTATTTCAAACATGCGTAAGCTACCGAATGTCGCCGACAGCCAATCAGATGCTCTTCTTGGAGCCCAAGAGCTGACAGGCCGCGCAGGTCGCATAACTAACGCGTGTATGCAGGGCGTGTTTTAGCAGATGGGCTTAATAAGTCGGCATTCATGACGATATTGGCTTTGGTATCCTAAACGCTTTCCCATCGATGGTCTCCCTGGCTTGAATTCAATTACAGTGTTTGATATCTCTTAGATCTCTGCCAAAGCTCGCTGGTTTCCATTATGCATCTCTCTTCCGCATCTTCCAAATAATGGATTTGACGTGCCCAAGACAGCCCAGGGGGGCGACAGAAGAAGACATAGAGTCAAACCCCCGGCTATTTCCCCACGGGGAAATGCTTCAAAAAAAGTTGAACCTTAACCCCCCTTTTCGTCATGAACGGGGGCCTTTTAACATCTGACTGCCTATTTCAAGTCCATTCGCTGAAAGCTTTCCTCGACATGGCCAAACGTGTGATCTCATATAACCGACACCCCTGACGGCAATTTGCAAAAAAAATGCGCTTCCAAGTTAGGCGTGACTCAAGTATTCTATTTTTGGTTCATCGGAGACGATCTAATGGATCAAGTCATTTTCTAAAAAACCACAAATCGTCCTCACTGTCATGCTGTCAGTTTATTGACCGCCATTTAGGCATTTCAGTGAGTCCTTGCGCGTTTCTCGGATGCGCTGAGGAGTAAGGGAGGTAAATGACGCCTAATCCCCTTTCTAGGCTGTTAAAAATGAAATCGGGACCCCCACAAATCCCATATTCTTATTATTTGTTATGAAGTATATTCTTGAATTGAAAATTGCACTCTTATCTTTTCATTTGCACAATAACCTTGATCTTTCAATGTTAGAAACTCCCCCCGAGGCTTAAATAATGACCGACTCATATATCACGATATGCAAGGAGCTGTACGCCCAGTTTCTCGCTAAATTTCATCGAAGTGAAGAAGAAGCCAGACGTTTTGTGACGCGTGGAGCAGCCAAGAAAGTGTTGCAATATGACATGCTTGTTCGCCTTTTCCAATGTCTTAATTTGCTCGACCTTGGCAACTTGACTCGCGCGGATACAAACGTGCACGGTCTTGCCAGGAAAGTGAACGAGAATTCCCTTCAGAACTTTCTAGCTATCCTGATATTTTCAACGTGCGATATTGAGCCTGTGCGAAAATTTACTATCAAACTTCTGGTTACCGATTCATGGGCAGCAGAAAGATGTTCACTTCCGACAACGCGGGAAACATTGATAGAATTATTCGAGGAGCAGATTACCCCTGACCAGTTTTTGGCAAATCAGGCGATGTTTTGTCCCGTCATAATTATGAAGGGAAAAGAGGTCATTGTTCCCAGCCTTGAGAATGAAAGATTGCCGTATATGGAAGAAAAGCTTTTGGGAAAGGGGTCATTCGGCGCTGTTTACAGGGTTAAAATTGCTAAGGGTCATCTCTGCGATCCCCATTTCAAGTCTGCAAACCAAGAGCCCGTTGAGCTTGCACGAAAGGACTACCTCACAAGCGCCGACTTGAGATCTCAAATGGCGCAGGAGGACCATAAAATCATGAAGAAAATCCTTTCACTTGACAAGAAGTGCATTAATATTGTGGAAAGCTACGGGAGTCTAGCCATCGGCTCATCTACCTACAGCCTCTTCATGCCTCTGGCTATATGCGATCTCAAACAATACATGGCAACTTATCATTTCATGAAGCCAAGTACTGCCACCGAAAGAATGGAAATTATTCAAAATCTCCATGGGGTGGCGAATGGGCTTGACTTTCTACACTCGCAGATGAGAACAACAGAAGGCCACCGGCTAGTTTGCTACCACATGGACCTGAAGCCTGATAATATCCTCATATACTCAGAAAGAAGTGGAGAGGAGAAAAGGCAGGTCTGGAAAATAAGTGATTTTGGAATGGCTCGCGTCAAGTATCCTCGGGAATTTGGGGATACTGACAGGGCGAATGATTTGAGGAGTTGGTTCGCTAGACGCCCGAAGCAAGAGAGCCAGGACAACTCAGCGTCGGGAACCATCAATCGTCGCGGCGAAGGAACATACCTTGCCCCAGAATCCATGGCGAGCTTCCCAATTATGAAAGCAAACAGCGATGTTTGGTCTTTGGGATGTGTTATAAGCGTGGTCTTCGCCTATATGGAGAAAGGGGCTAACGGTGTGATGGAGTATGCAAATGACAGAGCAGATTATGTCAAATCAGGGGGGTCTGATCGATTCTTCATTCACCAGAGAAACATGGCTCCCTCTCAGATGAGCCACCCTGCCGTGAAAAGGTGGCATAAAGATCTTGTTACGAGGGCAGCACAGCGGAGTAGACATGAGGGGGATGCCACAAGATTCATACTCAGTTTCTTGGAAAATGCAGTGTTCCGTGAGCAGCCAAAGAGATGCAACGCTGAACTTTTGAAAGATAGATTGTTTCAGACCTGGAAAAGATATTCAGTATCTGAAGCTGTACCGGAGCATGGGGAGGAGCAGAAATTTACCTGGGGAAGGGTCTTGCACGTCGCTAAATTGCGAGGGTTTTCTAGATGCTTGGAAAACCAGCAAGAAGGTGATCTCTTCGACAGATGGCTTATTGACATAAACGAGCCCCTCAAGGGGTGCGAAATTTCTCATGACGCATCTGTGATAGCATTTTGGACCGATACACGCATTTTCTTGTACACTTCTCTATCCTTGCTTCCTTTAGGGGAGCGGACAATGAGAGAAGTGGCATCCTGGGAATTGGAAGAGCATAAGGATAACCGGATTTTGAACAGCCTTAGTTTGACAGAGAGGTACTTGATAGTATCCACTTCGGGGACTTTCCAGGTAAGCATGTCAAACTTGTTTTGTATGAAGTCGACGAATCCTCACATAGCCATCAGTTCTATCTGTTCGACTTACAGGAGAGTGACTCGCCTGATATTTGCCTTGAGAGTCCCCTCTTGATTGAAGAAAACAGTCTCTCAGAAATCACCAAGGTGGCAATTTCACCCGATAGCGAGGAGCTGGTGTTTATTCTGCGAAACAACGACCAAGATCATTTCAGGTCTGCATTATTGTATACCGCACCTGTTGATTCGGCAAGAGACTATAAATTACTCCAAAGGCTCAAGTTTCGTGCCTCGGAGATCATAAAAATGACATTCTCTGCCAATTTTGACATCTATCTTGTGATTCGGCCAGATCTTACAGCGGGCAATCACAACCATGAGATATCCATCCTTCAAATATCTCTTCGCACAAGAAGCTTGAAACATCTCATCATTGAATCTAGGGTGAGTTTAAATTTCCAAATTTCTAAATTATTACATTAGAAGGGGTCTTTTCTTATGGAAATATCTAGGGTGTGGAAAGTAGCAGTATTGCCGGGCTGTTCACTACTTTCGTCCCCTATAACAGAGAGCCAGACATATGCGCAGTTGTTACACGCGAGAAAAGATTGCATATCCAAACTCTTCAAGCCACATCAAACTTCTCGAAGTTCAAGCCATCCCAGAATGATATCAAAAATTATCGCATCGTGAGAATCATGTTGAGCAATAATGATGCTAGGATCTTTGCGGTCGGAAAACCTGTTGCCAGTCATAAAATGCTGCTACTTGAGCTGATTGAAAGGCCCCATAAGAAGCTCAGGGATTTCAGTGTTGAGGAGCTTGTTTCAATACCCGGACTTGCACCGAAGGACGAGTTCAAAGAGCGGCTTTGTGAAGACGAGGGTGAAACATTCGTTCTCCTTGCTTCTCTGTCTGCCGAAGGCCAACGTGCGATCTACAAAATCCGTGTGCCAGCGTCTAGTTCTTAGTATTCGCCATCTTGAAAAGTGATTAGAGTAGCCTATAGTAGCGGTGACTAGCAAAAAGTCCTAAATTACTCACTTAACATGAGACCAGTCCAAGGTTGATGAATTCTCATTCACAGATAGTATTAGATTAGTTGATGTAGGCCATGAGTAGGTCCCAAGCTATGTACTTATGACGAATAATTACTATGTGATAGTATAAGGCCGACTTAAAAGTAGTCAAAAGGAGATATGCGGAGAAAATCAACTAGAAATTTCTCCTTTCTCTAATCCACTGTCCAAACTTGATGTATAGCTCTCTCTGCGATAGCAATATTTCCAATTTGAGAGGATACTAGGTTTTCGTTCAGGCTCGCTAGGCTGAACGCTATCGCGATGCAACAGCCAGTTATGGGTGAAAAATGTAGCGCCCGTCAAAATAACGGATGACACGATGAATATCCAAATCGTTGGCGACGAGACAATGCGATTCTCGGTTTCGCTCATTTTAAAGAAATTCATGCCGAAGAAAGTCTAACGAAAGACAGTGTTAGTAACAAGCCACCCCTTTAAAGGTCCTGAAAGATTACAGGAAACTAGTAATAGATAGAAATACTCACAGCAAGGAATGAGCCTGGAAGATAGAACAAAGTCAAGGTTGTCATGAAGAATGCCGACCTGTTCAGTTGAGTCATATTCTTACTCTGCTCCTTGGCCAACAATTGATCCCGAAATAACACAGTGTTGGCTAGCAATCGAGATATTGATTTGACTCGTTTTTGTAAATGGCTTGAGTTACGTGAGCATATTTGACATTGTCGACGAAGATTCTCCAGATGATCCTTGCCATTGTCACCTTGAGCTAGCAGTCCTGATTGACGCTCGTAAACTCGGGCAAAGTCTTCAAGAACATCCGATGCAGATGCCAGATTAGTTATAGCTTCATGAAAACGGGCTTCCACTCTGGTAAGAGACTTAAGCTGATTGTATCCCAGCCGCAAAGGCTCGTCAATGAAAGTTGCAAAAACGGAACTAGCAGTTGGCAAAAAGCGCTGCTCAAGATCGGAAATGTATGTCCTCCACGCTGGGAGATAGGTTCTGAAGATAACCCAGTGAAGCCAAAATGCATCGTCTGTATCTAAACACTGGCCCCGGACCCTTTGCATTGCTAACTGGTGGGCTTTCGAATCTGGCGTCGGGTTGAAGAGCACCCAGACACTCTGTCTTGTGATAGTATCGTAGTGGTGATAAACTCCGGTTTGCCGAATAGACCAACTCTCATAGTCTTCCGAGAATTCCGGGTATCTGATAGTATAGGATGTTTCTGGTCCAACCGGTAAGCCATACAGCAAGGGCTTTAGAGGCTAAAAGATGAAACAACCTACCAACCACATTTCCATGACAATCTTGTCTAAATGGCATGCAAAATCCTTTTTCGAGATCCAAGTTACGGTCATAAAAGCATGTGGGGATTTCCTCAAAATAGTCGTCCAAATGGTGCTCCGACATAATCAAGTCGAGCATTGGCCTGGTAACTTGCAAAGGCCGCCATGAGTTACGCTGGCAAATCGAGCTGGCTTTCCTTTTAGCAAATACTGCATTTAATTATCATTTACCTATTGAATCGGCGCTTACATCACACGGGTTTTATAAGATTGCCTGCTTCTCTTCACAAAGTAGGATCTCAGTTCGTCCACATTGAAGATTTCACTGGACTGGATGTTTTTTTGTTCGCTTATTGAGGTAGTATCTTCACGAGGGGAGTCAATGATACACAAGGGTTCACGGAGTTCCTGCACGCAGTAACTTTGAAAGGCCATAATGAGAGCAAAAAGACGAGAAGAAAGAAATTTGAAAAATAGTTTGATTTGAAATGAAGGTAGCTGAATTTCAGCTAGTGACTTCGCTTTTTTAAATACGAGGGAGGGGTGAAGGAGGATCGCAGATTATAGGCCGCTGCCAGCATCATGCCAATCAAGCCTCAGCCTCAATCACTTTGCTGCCTCGCCCCACACTAGATCATCCCTTTCTCATACCACTCTCCAAACCGGGGTCGCGATTCAAGCTAATAGTCACGAGCAGAGCTGGATCTCATTAGTACAATGATTCTTCGTTTGTTTTCCTCATGAGCTTACTCAAGTTCATCCTAAGTAGAAAGTCAGCTAACACCCAAACACTCGCCCTGAACTCCTAGTCATTCATCGGACTTACTCTGGCGATTTTTCTTGGAGCGGTAAAATACCAGACTTCATCCCGCATCTGTTTGCTTGATAAGCCTTGCGTTCGATAATATTGAGGCTGTGTGGGCTCCTTACTTGTATGTTGAACTTTTTCTGGCCTGGAAAAAGCCTCTCGAGTGCTCTTTGAAGATTGGATCTTTTAATATACATGGCATCAATGTCATTTGCCGTTTGGCGGAGTTTGGTGTGATCCAACGTTTTGAATTTGTTCTAGGACTCGGAGTAGTGAGGGGGCATCACGAATCCATGAGATGATTAATAAATCCCCCAACATTCCAAGCCCTGCAGGCATCGAGCTGCATACCAACGTGAGGTCACGTCCACGGGTATGTTGGTCGTCATCACGAAATAAGTGACCAATCTTCCCAATCGGAATTAACAGAGGAATCAAAATGTTCGCGTGTCAAAAATGTAGGATCATCATGTAAAATAGAAGTCTGAAACAGGCAGTGTCCTTGCTAATCTATGCTTTAAAATGGATATTTTTCAAGGACAACTCAAGAACTTGAATTACGAAAAAAAATGCTGACGAAGCCCAGGGGTTTGATCGAAATATGGAGATATGAAGGGGCTCAACATTTGGACCTGGAGGACCATGTTGAATTTTCCGGATTAAGCTTATTTTCCCTCAATCCCCGGACCCATAGCATTGGGTAGTAAGCAGATATAGGGATTGTCATTGTCATTCTTCTTTTCACTGCTCCCAAGCACCAACATCCTTGGCGAGAAGATGAGACTGTGGGATTGCGAATTGCGAACCCCAATATGACCGACCATTTCGAGTGGCTGCCAGATTGGTTATCAAACTCTGGCCAAGATGCTGAAAAGGCAACATCAGGAACACGCTCCAGAGGCAGTAGTTGGTCCACTAGTTTAATCAACACAACCCAAGAGCACCGAAGCCATGATTCCCTGCAGCAGATCCCATCTACGTCCATCTCTGATAAATCCGCCCCGATACCTCTCTCAACATTTTCGGATGCTACGCCTTCATCACGTCGAACAGGTTCTTCCGATTCCCCACGTGCTGGTGGACTTTTTGAACACCCTCCAGTGCGAATACTAGATGTGCCCGCGGTGGACACTACGGTGAATCGAAAACTCACAGGATTGCACATATTTGTATGTTTGAACTTATCTCTCCATTTCCCGCGAGATCCAGGACGACCATATCCAACTTGAACTAACACCTGATAAGATGATCGTGATAAATACAACTGTTGGGACAGGATTTTACTGGCGCGGAGGTCAGATACTCGAGCTTGGAGGGCCTCTGGCGGTCCCTCTAGCCTTTTTCTCGGTCGGAATGCTGGCATGGGCGGTAATGCAATGCATTACAGAGATGTTATTCATTTGGCCGATACCTGGTGCTTTACCCATATTTGTGAGCGAGTTTGTTGATCAAGAGCTGGGAATCGCAGTTGGTGTGACTTACTGGTTGGTGCTTCCAAAGGCTCAAGCTTCAAGTTTCACAGTGTTCATTTGAAGAACACAAATAGGACGAGACTGGCTAACATAATCAATTGCTTTAGGCTTGTCTATTCAATGGAATTTTCCACCTTGTTTTTGACATCAACGGATGAGCTCAGATTTTCACCGCAGATCGGCGGAAATAAGGGTGTTCTAGCCGGTGTGGTCTACTTGTGTATCCCAGTATTCATGGTGCTTGTGAATATGCTCAAAGTCGAGGTATGTGGAGATGCGCATGAAACTCGACCGGAGCTTTCTACTGACTTGTTTTAAAGATTTTTGGTCTCCTCGAAGTCATAACAGGAACCATAAAAATATTGATCCTCTTTGTTATGGTCATCTTTCTCATCGTTATCAATCGGCAAAGTCAGGCTTCAACGCTATTGCGGTGATTGAAATCATTGCTGATGATATACAGATCAAATTGAGGCATCTATCAACAATGTGAGCAACAATTGTAGGCTACTCCCTAGATCCCTCGACAACTTACATTCCGAGAAATACTTGGGTCTAATAAGAAACAGACTGGAATCACCCAACGACGAGCTTTGAAAAAGAAGCGACCAGCGATTGGAGCATCGCTTTATTGTGAGTCGCACAAAATTTCGCTACCAGTATTACTCAAACTGACCTTTCAGAATGTGCATGTCTACAGCGACCTTCGTATACCTGGGCGTTGAGGTCGTTGCAGCTTCTGCACTCGAAGCAGAATGGCCAAATTATAGGAAAGGCACCGACGATGACCCGAAAAATGGTTCTCGAAAATCCTCGAAGCCCAGGGTATTCGACAGTACTGTCAAATTCTCCGCCATGTTTCTCCCAGCGATTCTGACGATTATCTACACCTTCAGTGGCGTTCTCCTCAGCTTAGACATACCGAGAGATGAATGCTGGCTACCCAGGCCCAGTTGGCTTTTGGCCAAGGAGGCAAATCCCAAATGCAGTTCCCCAAAGGCAAGAGAGTCCTTTGCAGCAATGGCATCGAAGTCTGGAATTCCCCACTTGTCCGAAGTCTTCAAGTATTTTCTTGTCTTCAGTTGCTTGACGTGTGCGAGCACAAACCTTTACATTGCTTCAAGAACATTATTTGGCCTGGCGAGCCGACTTGAAGGGGCTGAGAACTTGCATTGGCACTTGAGAGTCTTTGCATGGTTTGGAAAGACTAATAGGCAAAGAATTCCTCTCCGGGCACTCATTTTCTCCGCGCTCGCATTTTGCTGGATACCATTCTTACAACTGATTAATGGAATTGGTCCATCTGATACCAAAGCTCAAGCAGTAGACAGCCAAAACAAAGTAAGGTGCCACTCAATTTGGGGAGTTTAATATCCATAATGAATTCGGATTAATTCGATTCTAGTTCGGTCAATTCACCGATGGCCTTAGCCAGATTACTTCAGCCATGATATTGATAGTCTGGGCTTGCGAATGTCTAGCTTTTATTCGATTTTATAACTGGTCAGTTTACAAACTGTTGAAAAACCTCAATTGATTGGAAACCCCCGAGGTCCTCATGTAACTAATAATATTTTGCAGCGTCTCTCAACATAGGGATTATATCGTCGAGGAGAATGTATCTCAGGTACAAAGATGGAACGAGAAGAACTTTTGGGCATACCCATACCGCAGCCATGGACAGCCTTTCGTGGCATACATGGCCTTGGCGGGTTGTGTTTTTCTCCTTTTTGTCGCGAATGGCGCGGCAGTATGGAGCGAATTCCACTTGCTGCCATTTCTGACGGCCTATGTACCCGTGCGTACTTCTTTCAGATATCCCTACGGAGTCTAATCATGCTGACAACTTCTTTCTGGGCAGATAATTGTTTTTCTTGGATTGTGGGTCCTTCTTAAACTTGATAGAGAAGCAAGATGGTCGTTTGTTGACCTTTCTGACCCTCGACGAGTCGTGGAGAAATTGCGAGATCTGAACTATTTTCGATCCAGTGTAACTCAAGGATAGTTTTCGCTCGTGAGAAATTTGAATTTAGTAACAATACTATATTGGACCATACTGAGAGGGCCACTAGAAAGTAAGGGGGAAAAGTGCAGTGGTTACCTAGGTAAGAGTAACTACACAATACTAGAAATGCTGAATGCGCTCAGAATACTGCATTCGGACCAATACTGCATTTGATCTCTATTACATATTATAACTGTATCGTATCAAATTTAACACTGTATTGAGTCAAGTAATATATTCGGAGCGTATTCGAGACGTATTCCGACCATGCTAGAGGGCTCATTACGAGCTTAATTTCCAAGTAGCTAATTAGTATTATGAATCTAGAATGAACATCGTCCTTTTAAATACTAGATTGCATTAAAAGAGCGACTTTGCATGATTCAAATAGTTCCACATTTCTTCATTAAGTATACATTAATCAGAAAACCTCTTCACATCAAGACATCATACATAACTGCGTATACACGTATGGAGACTCCAAGAAACCCCCGTCAAGCAATTGAATACTAATCATAGCATGCATTGCAAGGTGCAATAGTATCCATAGTTGGATAGATAATCCAGCCTGGAGGAACTGAAGTTATCAGAGTTGCTTCTAGCAAACAGTAATATAGAGACCCAGCCTAGAGAGAATGTTAGCCACCATTCGCAAAATATAGCCATCAGCTTGAATAAACTCACGGAGCAGGGTTATAATCCTGGAAATAGTTGAGATCCGTACTACCAGCATTCTTCATTTCAAATGCAACAGCCTCACCAGCCGGGCAAGAGAAAGTCGAAACAACATAAGAGCCACCAGGGGAAATGGTAATTTCACCCAGATCCTCAGCGACGGATGGAGCGTTGTTGAATGTAGTCGTGCTGGAGGCAACGCCAGAAAGCTTGGCGATATCGATCTTTCCATCCCCACTGAAGCTGTAAGAGGAAGTCTCGAGATCTTCCTTTTTAGGGAACAGGAAAACCAGACTACAGCTCTTTCCAGAGTCGGACTGCGGGATATCGAAGTTGAAGATGCTTGAGATACTGGATGTGACGGTACCGTTGAATTGGGTGCCGTAGGCAGTGTCTTTGGAGTCTGAATTGATCGGGACGATCAGGTGGGGGAATTCGAAGTTACCCGCTGACAGAATTGCGCCGCAGCCGGTGTTTGGCTGGGGCGAGGGTGGGGGAGAGGTTGAGCCAGAGCAGGAGTCGGCTTTCAGGTGGATTTTCTTGCACTGGCTGAGATCATTGCTCTCAGTGGTGTAGATGTTCAGCCCACCGTTGTCACCCGTTTCACAGGCGATGAAATCGGGACTACCATGGTACTCCAGTTGGCCATCAGAGCCAACGGAGAAACCCGGCGTGGGAGTCGCACCCTCATCGCATTGGAATTGGGTGGTGGGAGCTGTGATATTTAGCTGAAGCTCTAACTCTAGTCAAGGCTGGAGGAGGTGACTTACGGGTAAGGATACATCCACGACCATTACCATCGGTAATAGCACCGTTTGAGTCGATGCAATACTGTGCGGGGGATAGACTATTATCTCCGATGCGGTTCTGGCCATCGCTCAGCTGGCCGAGAGAACCAGAGGCTCCGCCAGATGCATCAAGGTGGAAGCAGCAGCTGTCTCCACGGCTAACAAGAGCATGAGCTCCAGCAGCAGAAGCCAGGAAGGTTGCAAAGCCCCGCATGATGAAGGATGAGGAACAGAGGAGAAAGGTTTGATGAGCCGCGAGTCGAATGCCAAAAAGGTTAGATTGGAATTGCACTAAAATCCCAATCAATTAAATCTTAAGCTTGTGAAGATGAGAATGATTTGAAGGTGAGACAAGGCGTATTTATAGCCAAGAGGAACATGCAATGAAGGCTCAATTCACGAGAACCTGATTAGGGTCCGATACAAGCCGCGAGTATACACGCAGATGGTAGACGTCATACAAAGAGGACAGGAAAAGGGATGAGCTATTCCAATTAGCCGATAGTGTCCACTGGTACTGATTATTTCTTTTGAATCAGCATGGGGACCTGGATCGGCCTCGATTGGTACTGAAATAGGAAAGATGAGACAGGATGAGGCGAATCAAAGTGGCGAGATGTTGACCACGGGTCGAAGAGAGAAAACAATAGCTCTGAAAAGAAACTCCTGTTGGATGGATCGCGGATCGAGCCGGTAAATGCACAGACAAAGATCATGAGTCGTGTGGGGTTTTCTTTTTCTTTTTCATCATTCGCCTGTTGAGGATCTCGAGTGGAGACGAAAAGCAGCATTAACTGAACAAAATCGGGGGCTCATTGTGATTCGCCGGGTTCCGATGATCATAGCTTGGTACACATAGATGTCAATGATTTTGTGGCTGTAGATTGATTTGACTCCAATATGTTTGCGATATAGGAGGATATAGGAGGGCTTTCTAGTGAAGAGCTTGACCATTGCGAAGACACTGGATGGCTGCAGATATTCGAAATATCTCTCAGACAACATCGGCGATTGAGGAAATCTGCATAACATAGAATTAGCTGTAGCCAAGACGACTCGGAAGAGAGAGTAGCGAACAAAAACAAAAATGGACTTGAGCAGGTTTCAATGGTTGAGCAACAACAGGAACAACATTTGGACGACCCTGAAATCATCAAAAAGTCAGTTAATAGCAATAAACAAGCTGATTGGATCGGATGGGCATCAGTCCGATGAATGATGCAGTTGAGCTCCCCGCCAGCCGGAAATAGTGGAGACGGACAAGCGGTCCAGCCAACGAACTGCATTCTATTTTTGCACAGCTGGTACGAACCATAACGACTCAATTTCTGGATATCATTGGTTTTGTTTTCCCATGACTTCGCACAAGGTGGATTTTGAAATCGAACTCACCTTGGTATGGAGAAATGCGGCGAGTGCCGACAAGTCAAGTTTTCTCAATAATTTCTTTTCCTCCGGTGACTAGTAATGGATATGGCAGGCATGAAGAAGAGTAATCCACGTCATGACCCCTGTCAATTATTGAATTGCTAACTCGATTGAACTGTATAGCTGCGGGGTTTGACTTTGGAAGACTGTGGAGTCATTGATGACGAGTAAGGAAGTCATTCAACAAAAACAATGGTTAGCGACGCCGACTCGGTGGAAGTTCGAGTCTGTCAGTTATCTGGGTGGTCGAAAGATTCTGAAGTCTTGTGTCGACGACCGTCTGTTCTAAACCCTGCAAATTGCACCAGTCAATGCTAGTGCGGGTGGGGGCTTCTGCTGGGTACATGTACGATGACCCGGCTACTGGGCTGGCGATGTAAATCAGACATCCAACACATCAAATTTTAGAATAGTATATACATCAAGATGGATTGAGTAGAGACATAGGAAGCAGGGTCTCAATCGCATCTAGGCGGTGATACCGTGCTCCTCCTTGCCATCGACAGTGCGGTGGAACTTGATACCGACACTGTTACCGCTGACCGAGTCATAAGGAATCGGGCTAGTGGTGTAGTTGTAGGTAGCCTTGCGGCCGTTGTAGGTCTTCTTGACGATATCAAGAATACCGTGACCAGCAGAGCACTTGCCCTTGGTAGCGGGAACGGGCCAGTATGACTCGTACTCGGAGTAGTCATTGTCCGAAAGAGGACCGGGGTAGGTCTCGTTCAGGTACAGGTTGCTGGTGTCGACCTCCCAGTTGACAAAGCCGGTCTTCTCGGCAACCAGCTTGAGAAGGTTGGCACCACAGTCCCAGCGGCCAAGGGAGGGAAGACCCCAGTTGGCAGAGAGCGAGGCAATGATGGAGTAGTGGGTGTAGAAGGTGTCGTCAGTGGTGCCCTTCAGGTGCTCAGGGACGGCACCACCCAGCAGAATGCTGTAAACACGGTTGGGGATAGTGTAGTTGCCGGACTCATCAAAGGTGACCAGGACGAGAGTATCCTTGGTGAAGTACTCGTTCTTCAGCAGAGGAGGCAGGAAGCGACCCAGGAAGTCACCGGCGACGTGAATGTTGCTGTCGTGGGCATCATTGGTCATGTTGGGGGTGATGAAGAAGTGCTGGGGCAGGCTGTGGTGCTTCAAGTCCTCGTAGAAGGTGGTGAAGTTCTTGATCTGACGAGGGCGAACAGCATCGTTGGTGACGGAGTCGAACAGGATCAACGGATTGTGCTTGCGCACATACACATTGTCACCGGACAGTGGGTAGCGGTAACCCTGGTATCCCGCATAGGGCATGTCCTCCTGGTACTCACCCCAGGCGATCTTCTTGGTATCAAACATATCGGCAATGGTGGAGACATTGGCGGGGATCTGGTGGAAGTCGTCATTGTCCATACCGAAGGTATCACCAGCAGCAGAGGCGCCATAGTTGGGCTCGGACGGGTGTGTCACCGCGTGGTAGTTGGTGAGCAGGATGCCCTCCTTAGCCAGCTTAGCGAAGTTTGCATCACTGGCGGTGGTCTCGAAGTCCTATACCGGACAAAGAAATTCGTCAGTATATCCATTGAAATCAAGCGAATATGTATGGAAAGCAAAGGGATTGCTTGGGAGAAACTCACGGTGTTCTCGATCCAGATGTTCACGAAGCGGTCGAATGCCAGACCCTTAACATTGGAGACAGGAGAGTAAGGCAGGACAGACGCGCGCGCAGCCTGAATCTCAGCCTCGGTGGGATTCTCCTCGGTGATGGTCTTAGCCGTGGCCAGAGCCAGGAAGGCAAGGGAGAGCAGGGACTGCTTGGACAACATCTTTGCTTTAGACGGAGTCAAGGGGAGCTTGAAATTGAATGACCTCTGCAAAAGAAGAAACGAGGGAGACGATCCGGCAATGCACGCGATCTTATACCTTGCAGCAAGGGACGGAGGGAGCCAGTCACCGGACCCGTATTTGAGCATGCCATCTGCTCTCTCCGCCATCCCGTGGCATCTGCCATGATTCCAACCTCGCTTACTCGTTTAGTTCATATCGGAGTCGACTGTTACCACGCGGCCCAGGATGAAGATGGAGTCACGCAGCTATCACGTTGCATCGCAGAACGGAATGACTGGCGAAGATAATCATTCACATCCACACTAGGTATCGCGGGCGGGGCGAAGAGTGGAGATGGTCATCGGAGGCTTCAAAGGGAAGAATATTATTGGTGGTGAAAAGTGGAGTTGTGCCTGGCACGTTGCGTGCATGAGGGGTATCACTGGTCGATCATTGGGGGGTTGTAATTGTAGGTGAGAGACGAGATTGAAAGTTAGATATTGGAGGTTTAAACAAGCAATGATTGGAGTGACCAAGTGGAGTTGAATGGAAGCGAAGGGCGCAGAGGGAAGAGAAGTGGAAGAAAGCAAAATGGGAAGAAGCTTTGGGGCTACCCTACCAAGGCGGGTCACGTTGTGAGCAAACAGTATGGGGCACGTGATATTGTATATATCGAACAGAAAAGAATAACAATTAGTAGGAAATAATATTAAAATGGGTATAAAAGGGTGAGAAGAGAGAGAATATACATAGAGTGAGTTACCGTCCGAAGTAGAGTAGCAAATAAGCAGATGATAGATCCTCTAGCAGTGATATCTTCGGGATATCTAGTTGAAGGTCCTCATACAAGCTCATATCAAGCAGTCCGCACTTCTGGGAAGTATGTGAAGTCTCTATTTATTTAGGCAGGAATTTCAGAATAAGCCTATCAAAATAACTGTAAGTGTTCACCTGGTGATTGAAATGTGCCCTTTTATTAACCCATCAAAACAGAGTTCATAAAGCATAGAACCCGCCTCGGGGTCTTAAAACTTAGATGCGATGGACTTGAAATTGAGGGTCACTTCAACTGAAACATGATTTGACTTATACTAGGAGGCAAATTATTCTCACGGGATACTATGTTTGATATCTTGTAGTAAGTATAGTAACTTTACAAATATTTTTTGGACAACAGTCCTTTCCTGACCGGTTTCTTATCTGCTTTTTTTCTTGCTTGTTTCATGGACTCAGATTACAAAGAAAAAAGAAAGAAAGAAGGAGTTATCCCTACTATGAACTACTATCATATGACCGCATATCGGATGAAGAATTTGAATCGTTTAGGTAGTATGCAGCTGCAGTGGAAGATCAACATTGAAATCCCCCGATATCCCTCGCTACCAACCTAACATTGATACCCTCCTGAAACATGAACCACCGATTTAAAACTCGATGTTCTATTGCACCGTCCGCCAACTCCAAATCAAAGTGGAAAAGAATTGTCGGGATCAGCTTTGTTGTCTCCATCATACTGATCCACCTTCCACTACAAGTATGCGCACCATGTCCAAACGCTAAGAAGCATCTGTTCATCAGGCGAAGATGCTCTTCATCACTCGTCATCCACCGCTCTGGTCGGAATTCCTCAGGATTAGGGTATACAGATTCGTCTCGATGCAGAATCCAAGGGTTAATTCCCACCTCCGTCCCAGCAGGAATATTATACCCACAGATGCTAGCGCCACCTGGAGGGACAGTGCGTGCAAGCATCATGCCCACTGATGGGTGAATACGTATTGCCTCTTTGATTACCGCAGTCAGGTATGGCAGGGCGTTTGCGCGGCTGTATGAAACAGGGAGAGATGTGAGGGAGGAGCGCACCTCCGCGCATAGCCGTTCATAGACGGCAGGACTTTTCAGCAGATTAAGTATGACAGACTGTATAGCAATTGCTGTGGTATCACTCCCTGCCATTATATTGCCAAATGTGTGGGTTAAAATATCGCGATCGTTAATTTGCTCTGGGTGCTGCTGCTTGTTAAGTAGAAGACGCTGTAGGAATGTGAGGGTGTTGCTTTCTTCCTTTAGCTCGCCAGCATGGTGAATTTCATCCTCGAGAAGGGACAAAATAGCTGATTCCCCACCAGATGGCATGATGAATTTAGCGATCGAGGGGCTACTAAGGAGAAACTTATGCGTCCAGGCAGCTTGACCGAACTGGCAATCTTTAGTATTGAGCATCTGGTCAAACTCAAGCACTTGAGTGCTCCGAGGAAACTTACGATAGCCATATAGTTCGCAACAATCTCCCCAACATGATGTAGACTTAGTGTATCACCTTTAGTAAGATAGTCAAAGTCTTTACCGAAGGTAATGGCAGTGATAGCGTCCATTGTATAATTCTTCAATAATTCATCTATCGGCGCTGACGTCTTCTCCCTCGCATGTCGATGTAAAATACCCAGCAGCCGATTTGTCACAGGCTCAACACACGCCTCCATCTGCACAAGGCCATGCATCGCATAAGCGTTAGATGCATTGCGTTTCATGTACGTATGCTGTCGCATATCATTGAGAATGAACGGATCCGGAATTAGACCTTCTTCATCGTACGCTTCGGAAAGAGAATAGAATGGCGATTTGAGAAAGTGTGTCCCTGTGCCATAGAGTTGTTTGATCGCCTCAGGATCTGAAATGGAGAGCTGATTAGGTGCTGTGCGTACGATCTTCCCGTACTTTTGATGTAAATGAAGGTCATCTTCTTGACTGTGCCCGTTGTAGACGGAGAATATTCGTGGAATAGTGGAGATAGAACGAAAAACGGGCCCGGGGACTCGCCATAAACCACCATTATAGTATGTTATCAGGTACCATGTCAACAAAAAGAAGGGAATAATAATCCATTTCCAAGACAAGACAAGCAGAAACAGTCCGCCGGGGTTGTCTCGTGCAGCACTTCCCATTTGAAGCCTTAGGAGTGGTATCACTGCAATCGGGAATCGGCTTTTCCTTTGATCCAATTATTCGTCTTATTATTTATCTCCGAATATCCCCAAGGATATGAGAGGAGAGGGGTATGGAGCCCGCGGGTTCCATTTCGCGATATCAAAGCGGATAAACAGCTGATTGGCGGCGTCAATTCCGCAGATAGCCACGACATCCAAGCTAGTACTCGTCCACCCTACCTAGGTAGTATTTTTCGACATGATATTGGGAGATCTAATTGAAAGATCAATGTACCTTAATCCAGGGCTCTTATAACTATGAACCGGTAACAACTTGAATTCATGGATTTTTTTGGAATCACAATTATCAAGAACAAGCTTAAAGAAAAATGGACTCACCTTCAAACCCCCTCCGCGTCGTGATTGTTGGCGCTGGGTTTTGTGGCCTAACAGCGGCAATCGAATGCAAACTCCGTGGACTCCACCCGATTCTCGTGGAAGCCTACCCAGGACCAAGCTCTCACGGTGATCTGCTTGACTTTGTTCGCAACGCCGGAAGGGTCTTTGAGTCGTGGGATAGTGGAAAAGTCGGTCGGCGACTCGCAGCAGTAAGCCCTAACGCTGCAGAATTTTTGGACTTTTACAACTCCAAAAACGAGCTCCTGTGTCGCGAACCCTGGCCCCAGGCGACTGATTTTCAATATGTCTATGCGGGTCACCGCGGCGAGATGCATGAGATTGTGTACGATTATGCCAAGGAAATTGGGGTCGAGATGCAATTTGGCAAACGCGTAACTCGTTTTCTGGATTCTGATGAGGAGCGTGGAGTTATCGTTGAAGGAGGAGAGAATATCCTTGGAGATGTGGTTCTCGCCTGTGATGGGCCCAAGTCACTTGCGCGCGATCAGCTACTTCACCTGAACGAGTCAAAGGTGAATACTGGCTACGCTATTTTCCGAGCGTATTTCAATATCACACCAGAGATGTTGGAGATGCCACTCATCCGCGAAGTTGTCAAGGAAGATGAGGATACAGTGCGTTGCTGGGTGGGGGAAGACATGCACGGTTTCATTTACGTCTGGAAGAATGGAAAGTGAGTAGCATGCTTATTTTACCACCTGAAAAGAAACTGATCAAATGAACAGAGATTGTGCTTGGGTATTGACCCACTTAGATGACTCTGATATCGCTGATTCCTGGTCGGAGAAGGGCCTCAAGAAGGATGTACACTACTATCTGAACCAGGCAGGATTCCCTGATGTCTGGCACGATGCAGTTGATGTCACACCTGAAGACCGGCTCATCGACTATAAGCTTGTCTGGAGAGACCCTCTTACTACATGGCTTTCATCAAGCAAGAAGTGCGCAGTTATGGGAGATGCTGCACACTGTCACCTCCCAACATCAGCACAGGGCGCTTGTCAAGCCGTGGAAGACGCAGTGACAGCCGCTATATGCTTACAAAAATGCGGCAACGATGTGGACCTGGGGCTACAGGTGTTCGAGAGAATTAGATTCAACCGTTCCCACGTTATACACCAGGCCTCGATATCGACCCGAAACATCTATCACAAGAATGAATGGACGCCCGAACTAGTCAAGAAAAACCCGTCTTCTCTCATCATTCCGTTATTCCCATGGATTACGGAGTACAATGTATTTGAAGAGGTAGAAAACCACTACGAACACCTAGCGGAGAACGTCAAAAATGGCAAGAAAGGAAACATCCAAGAACTTTCACTTCCTGCTGGAGGTGACTACGATGCTATGGAAATTTGCCGGGAGGATTCGGACGATATCAAGTTGGAGCCTGACTCAGCGCCATCGGTCATGCTTCCCACGACGCAAGTTGCTTTATTTTAGACATTCCATAGGTATACCATGACGGAAGACTAAATCTAGAAAATGAAGTGCTTTGGAACTTCGGAATAGAAACCGTAAATAGACCCGAGCTCTCCGTAGTACTTGGTTCCAAGCCAGTACTAGGATTATTATTCCTTACCTGCTCCATTTCCTACTAGAGTGATAAGTTCGAATAGATTTTCGGTAAATTCATGCACGTATTTGAATTTTGTAGCAAGGTAAATTTGAAGGCTTCAATCAATCGTATGTGACACTGTTAATAGTATTCAAGGTGGACCGAGTCTCTCAGGTTTCCGAGTGCTGGATTAATAGGTCATTGGACAGGAGCAGCCGGGACCTCAGAACCCCCAAATATGGTGTGTATCCCTGACAAAGATTATATATGGATCTATTTTCATACTCCTGGGTCCCAGAATTGAAACACCCCGAAATTGGGAGAACGCCCAATCAGCGCTGAGGAATCAGAAGTACATAAACGTCCCCTTATGGCCACAACAACCCTCACGGGCCAGATCGGCCAAGGAAAAATCATTACCAGTACTGGTAAATATGGGAGCTTGACTATGTATCGATTTGAGACTAATAAGCGATTCAGTTTCAACAGGGCTTTTCATTCATAATGAATTCAAACCAAGCATTAACGCCGCCACTTTACCCACCTACAACCCCTATACGGGAGAACTCCTGGCAATAGTCTCTGCAGCTTCGGCGAGAGATGTAGAAAATGCCGTCGAATCCGCCGAGCTCGCAACTCACTCCTGGAAGCATGCACCCCCGGTCGAGAAGTGCCGCTTGCTCCTCCGTCTAGCGGACCTCATCGCGCGTGACACCGAAGAGTTCGCGCTTATCCATGCACTCGATGGCGGATTTGTATACAACGATGTGAAGACTATCGATATACCCCAGGCCATTGAAACACTGAGATACTTTGCTGGCTGGGCCGATAAGATCGAGGGCCGCATGGTTGATATTCCCCACGGCGTGGGATTCACTAGGCGCGAACCACTTGGAGTTTGCGCTGCGATCGTGCCGTGGAATGCTCCATTGTATGCTTCGAGCTTTTCATTTCTATTTATCCTTCATCTCTTTTCTCGGTCTTCGATTATAAAGCAAGCTGCTAATACCTTGGTCCTATACCCTAGAATGATAACGATTTGGAAGCTCGGACCAGCCATCGCAGCAGGAAACACGCTGATCATCAAGACTCCAGAGCTGACTCCGCTGTACGGCCAGAAGCTCGGTGCCCTGATCGTTGAAGCTGGCTTCCCTCCGGGCGTTGTGAACATACTTTGTGGTGTCGGGCCGGAAGCCGGGCAAGCTCTCTCGAAGCACTCACGCGTGCGTAAGATCGCCTTCACAGGAAGCACAGCGACAGGCCGAATGATCATGAAAGCATCAGCGGCGACGAATCTGAAGAGGGTTACCCTCGAGCTTGGTGGCAAGGGACCGTCGATAGTGTTTGCAGATGCGGATATCGAGAATGCAGTCTTTTGGACTTCAATTGGGTCTTCAGCGAACAATGGGCAGGTATGCGCTCTAGGCTCGAGGATCTATGTTCAGGAGAGCATATATAATGTTTTCGTGGAGAAATTTACAAGGCATGCGACAGAGTACCCCGGTGTTACTGGGAACCCGTTGGGCACAGCAACGACAAAGGGACCTATTATCAGCAGGACCCAGTATGAAAAGGTCATGGGCTACGTTAAAACTGCCCAGGCCGAAGGCGCACGATTGCTCCTCGGTGGAGAGGGCAAGATTGTCGGCGGGCCAGAGGGTAGCGGTGTGATTGAAAATACAGTCTTTGCGGATGTGCGTGAAGACATGACGATTGCTAGAGAAGAGGTCTTTGGACCTGTGGCTACAATCCATCGATTTATAAGAGAGGAAGAGGTGGTGAAGAAGGCCAACAATACCGAGTACGGCTTAGCCGCTGCTGTCTTCACGGAAAATGTCCACACTGCGAATCGGGTGGCGTTTGCCTTGGAGTCAGGGAGCGTTACAGTTAACTGTTGGGGGAGCTTGCCTGTTAATATGCCATTTGGTGGAGTCAAAGGAAGTGGATTTGGTAGGGATTCGGGAGAAGATGCACTGGAAAGCTGGACTACGACCAAGTCCATCAAGCACTGGATCTTTGACTCAGATGGCGCTCTTTAAGTTAAGCCCTAGGTGCCCAGGTGATGCTAGACAGATGATTCACGGTGTATTTAAATCTTGTTGAATATTGAACTATCAAAGCACTAAAGGACAGACAGGTTAAAACTGCACTGGTAGAATGAATGATAGAGTGTGTCTATTAGCGAGTCCCGATTCCATGCCTTTTCAAATATGCTTCAGGATCAAATACGCAAAGCCCAATCTGATGAAATTGTGTGCTAATATCAGAGGTGACTTTTGCGTGGGACCTTTGAAGCCTTGAGATCCGCAATGACAGATTTGGCAGTTTGTGCGCCATCTTGGATAGCACCATCGATCCATCCCCTCCAGCCATCCGACCAGTCAGCGCTGGCGAAACTGACATTACCATGCGAATGGCGCAAAGCCTCAAAATAACGAGCAGCAAATTGTGGGGGAAGATAGCACCATGTTCCCTTCGCAAATTCATCGGCGTTCCAGTCATGGTATACCTGCAAGAAGTCTGTTAGAATAATAACTTCATAAAATAATGAAATAGAGAGAAATACAATCCGTTTAATCACTTGGCCTTCTGGCAGTAGGTGCTCTAGCGATGCTTTGACAGGCTGGATCCCATCCTCCAGCTTGATACCAGTGTAGGTATTCGGGGACGGTCCAAATGTAACGATATGCGTGTCACCGGTTGGAGTAAGGTTATCGGATAGAGCGCAAATAGCACCTTTACCAGGAAAGGCCATGGCAGACCAGGAGACAAGATCGGGTCCCGCGACATCAAAATGGACCTTATTGCAGTGATTTGTAGACCCCTCGCGCGAGGCTTGAACTTTCAATGCAGGGAGCGGAGGTGAGAACTTAATGTTCGCAAGGACGTTGAGTGGCACCGTGCAAAGGATTTTCCTTGCCTTGAAGGTCTTTCCGGCGCGGGTTACAACAGTCACGATACCATCCTTGTCCACCACATGCTCCACGGGAGTGGAGAATGAATGAGATAAGTTCCCAGTTGACTTGGCATGATCAAAGATCTTGCGCGCCAGAGAGCTCTGTCCGTTCTTCAGTCGGTACCTAAGCGCAATATCGTTGAGTCCTGTGCCGGTCCAGCTGCCCAATGCCCACCAGCGCACAGCATCGAGTAGCCCCATGCGATCAAGCGGACCACCCCCCATTTGCAAGAGAATCGCCTCGAGCATCGAAATCTCTTCATGTGTGAGTCGCTCTCGGATCTGGTTGAGTCGATCCTGACATGACAATTTATCGAGGTAGGAGGTTGCCTCGCGGTTTTGCATCGAGTCGAACGGGTAGGGCATCGCTGCTTTAGCATGTACGCCATCAACATCACAGAATAACCCCCAGACTTTGCCAAATAATGCTAGCTGCGAGGAAAAAGTTTAGTGCCAGTCTCTGTGGTTGAAAAAAGCTTCAGAAAAACAAAGTTTAATAACTCACCTCCTCAATGTGGGACATATTAACAGTCCCAGACGCAGACTTGAGTGAAAAATAGTCATGTTTGCCACCTGGAGTCTGCGAAACAATAAATTCACTTTGCATGTTGTATAGCGACATCTCGCGATAGAGATGAGGCATTGTCCAATGCACCCAAGTGCCGCCCATCTCGTAGTTGAAACCATCGATCACCCCATTCCAGGTGCGGCCACCGATGCGGTCCCGCGCCTCAAGCAAGAGCGTCGATTGGCCTGTAAAGGAGCGGGTTAAAAAAAATTGGAAATGGAATGGAATTCTAGGTCACCTACCCTGCGTTGTGAGATCTCTGGCAGCTACAAGTCCGGCATACCCAGCTCCAATCACGATCACGTCGAATAATTCGGATGGCTGACCGTGTGTATAGCTTTCTGGGGGAGATATGGCACCAATACAGGCCATGCCTCTCTCGGAACCAGTTTTTGGAGACCAGACATGACCTTCCTTTGTTCTCGTCATCCTCAAAATTCTGAAGTTTACAGTGGTAAATGTAGTGAATTGTGGTGGAATGGTATGGATGCTTCGTCGGACGGGATTGGATCTGAACGGAGTAGGAAAGCTTTTATGGACCGAGGGAGCGGTCGTCTCATGTTCCTCCGGGGAGCTCGATCAATGAGAAAATAAAAACAGAAGGGTCTAGCATCGTCCATCTCTTGCAGTGGTCCCACTGCGCAGGAGGTTTGCAACTGGCTGGGTGAGTAGCTGCGCGGAGCTGTCAAGGCTGGGGCTGGGCCGGATCAATTGCTGAGTGGCTGCTACTACTGTGGAGAAATTCGCAAATAGAATCCAAAAGGGAAAGCAACGGTAGATCGAGTATCAGGCTAATTCAAATTACAGACGAAAATAATGCCCAGAATTGCAGTCTGATGATTAGTATACATCCATAAATGAGCTAAGGATGCTGGTAGTGCCACTGATAATAGCACAGACCTGAGTCCATAGGCCTGGCTGTGTGCGGAGCACCTACCTAGGTAGTAAGAGGCTCACGTTCAAAATTGTGATTTAAATGCTAAATAGTTGATCACCCATATATATACTAGCGCATTTTCAAATGAGTATCTGCTCTACATTCAAATCCTGCATCAACTGCTGCCAGTCGCGATACCGTTCCATTCCCATATTGGCCTGATCGTGATTCTTCCACGCAGCTTTCAGCACCTTTTCAGCAGCAAATACATTCCCCAAGGCTAAAGAATGAAGACCTTGCAGCCGACCCCAAATATACTCGCGTTGCTCTTCGTTATCGAGTTCGGCCCCAACAACAACGAACGCCCATCCAAGGTTCGACCCTGGTCCGACGACATCTGGAACGTACGGGAGAAGCTCCAGCACACTCAACACGGCCTGCCGAATCTCGGGGACCGGGTTTCGCCCTTTAGGGTATAGTATGCGCAGTACGTAAATCAACAAAGCATAGCGGAAGATTTCCGCAACGGCCGAAGCGCGCATGAAGATTTCTTTTTGGGTAAAATATTGGATTGGAGAGAGAGATCCCCCAGGTGGTGCACAGGTGATTTCAAAAGCTAATGGGCTGGTTAGGTCTGTTTTTGCCGTTGACAATTGTTGGATGAGATCTTCCGCTTCTTGACGCGTCCCTTCATCAATCGGTATACCAGCCGTCATTGCAGTCCGATAGGCGATGTAAGTTTTAGACGCTTGCAGCTAACAGAAAGTCAGAATTCTGGGTCTATTAAAGGGACCGACAGCTAGTAGTTACCATTAGAGCAGGTAACGATGTTGAGCAACCGAAAAATGGGTCGATCACAGAGAAATCCCTCCGGGCATGCAATCCTCCTAGCCATGCTTCAACTTGAGGAGCAACAGGGATCCCGGAATTCAGGGCCCCTTGTGTATTTACCATACTAAACCACGTTTTCAAAAATGGATCAAGGGCAGTTTGTGATCCAAATGCTCGGATCCAAGCCAGAACGCCAGCCTGATGACGTTTCCACCGGTCAGAACCACCAAAAACCTTACTCGATCCATGTTAGATTTGCCGTAGAAGAGTAGGCGAGGAAGGGAAAAGAGAGAAACATACTTCATACGAGATCAAGAACATCATCGCCGCCAATGTCGACTCGTTCCGCACCATAACTGGATCCTGTAGTCGATCACGCAACTGGCTCAATGCCTTCTTGTAGTAGATATGACTATCATTCAAATTCATTTGTTGCTGCCATCGAGAGTAATGCGAGATCGTCACTGCGAGAATTGTATCAAGCAAGAGGTTGTCACTGGCAGCAATTCTAATCCATTTCCGATACCCATTCTCCTCATAATCTATTGCTAGTCCAATTCGCGCCAGATTTTCTGAGATAAAATTAGCAAAGCCTTGGAAATACTCGGCGATGTTTCAGGTTTTAGCGACATACTTGATAAATGTTGGAGATAAAATGACTGCTTTGAAGGCAGCCCCAGCTGTGAGAGTTGATGAATTCTGATAGCTGAAGAAGATGCAATGGACTGCGTTATGACCAGAGAAGAGTCATCAACATTAGCTCTCGACCCAGCGCATAGGATGATTTCCATGCTTACTATGGATTCTTCAAGATTGCCCATAGCTGGCCAGCGGGTCTGGAGCCCGTAGCCCCCACAAGCGCGATTCTGCGTTTGACACAAATGACACCCTATATTCGTTAGACTCCCTTGAGTATGGCTAAGTCCATTCGAAATAAAAAAAACATACCCGGTAGCGCCATATCGCATGCAAGTCCGTATGACTTGCAGGTCCAGCACCGGTGATCGTCATCCTCACTTCTCTGAGCGTGGTCAGGCCACGTTAAACGAGGGATCTCGACGGTACGCGAACCGTACGCTGGGTGTATGGAAGGCATTTTGGGGGAAAGATAGAAATGGAAATTCTGCAAAAGGGAAGGGGAAATGAAAGAAGTCTCGGATCAAAAGTGCGGGGAAGGCTGAACGGAGCCGAAGTAGATAAGCTCTCTTTCTCGCCATCCGCAGGCTTCCTAGTTCCATCCGCGCAATGCAGCGCGTCAAGAATACTGTCGCCTGCGAGGCCTGTCGGAAGCGCAAGGTTGGTCCCCGATCAAACCCTAATAGAACTTCTTCGCTAACAGCTAGGGTAGGGTAAGTGCAGTGGTACTCTTCCATGCACTGCCTGTCAGAAAAATGGAGGTTTCTGTGAATTTCGGACAGACCAACAGCGACGGGGGCCACGCCCTAAGGCAAAAGGGCCCCCTCTGATAGAGAAAAACCAAAGTCCACCACCAATGCGGTCGGCTTCGCCAACCCCAGCAGATGAAATATCTCTCCCGATAGAACCCCTGGAGGAGCAAGAGGAGCACGATGCAATATCACTGGCGACCTGGTCATCTTGTCGTGATGATCTTCGTGCCATCATTGATGTTGGTCGTTTCAGGACGGAAATGACAAGGTGCGAGAAATTTCTCAAACTGATTTTGGAGCCCAAGCTGTTGCAAACCCACAGATGGAATATCTAACCTGAACAGAATCACTGGAGAGGATGTCGTGTTTGATGCACTGTGCCATCTTCTCGAATTGTTCTGGACTCATGTGCACAATCATCAATGGCCCATTTTGACTCCAAATTTGCTATATCAGGCAATCAAGACACGGAAATGCCCATCGTTTTTGTGTTTGGCAATATGCGCTTCCAGCTACAGGTTTTCCTCTCATCCCGCTTTGCGTGAGCTCTCGGGCTCAACATCACTAGACAAGGCCTTTGCCCTGTTGGCTCGTGAACAACTCTACAATTTGCAAGATCAAAGTCTCGCACGTATTCAGTCACTATGCATCCTAACACTTCACGATGCATCCATGAGTCGAGGTGGCCAGGCATGGGCGGACATTGGTACAATGACCCTCGATGTTTCACTCCAGACCCGAAAGTTGGCTTATACTATCTTTATTTCATAGCTTTCGCCAAAGCAGCGGTAGATATCGTGTTGAGTCTCCCAGACAACTGCTCTGGTCAGCTTCATGAGCTTGATATGGCGAGAACGTTCCTTATCGCTCAACAACATCTTTATGCTCTAGGCCACCCTTCCCTCTCGTGCCCTCACCGCAGTCCCCCATCATTGCTCAGGAACGACACTTCAACTAGCGATGCCACTTATCTACTTGAAGTCCTACTTCGCGTCCACAACTATGACGAGCTCGAGTCGCTTCAAAACTGCCCCGCGCCGTGGAAATCAGATTCTACTTTTCAAAATTTGTGGCGTGAGTTGGAGACGTTTCGACTTCGCAATCCAGATAACGTCAATCTCCACTATTCTTTATTCGAGCAGATACACATGCCGTCGAACATTCTTGCAATCTCGCTACTATCTTCACTTGAGTGGCACTGCTCGGTCATTATCTTACATCGCCACTTGCTTGCCCATGTTTCCAGCTGGGTTGGGGCCTCGGCCTTGACCGTTGCTCATAGTATGGCATCGGGGCCCACCCTGTTCTCAACACCATCCAGCTCCTTCATGAAGGAACATATGAAGATTGGAATAAGTAGCACGCTTGCAGTTGTTAATATATGTGCTCATATAAAGCAGTGCGGCAGCTTTTTCCTTGTGGGTTGATACCGACTTGCGTTCAAGTTTTCCGTCGGATAGTACGAGCTAATTTTCTCTCATTGTGTTTCAGCCACCTTTTCTCGCATATACCTGTTTTCAAAGCGCTATATTCCTCATTAATGCCTTGAGATGTGGTCTTCAGGACAGCGATAGAAAAGTTGAACAGATCTTAAAGATCAACTTCGCCGTGTTATCTATGGCCAGCAATGTATATGCACCTGCAAATGCCTGGGTATAGCTCCCATTCCCAGACTCACATATGCAAACTTTCCCTAACAAGTCCAGATCGAGACTCTTGAGATCCTACGCGAGGCGCCTGAATCGCGAAATGGAGACCCAAGTCCTCACATTCCAGAGCCTGCGTTTGTACCTCTGAATACCTGTTCCCCCAAGCCCGCACACAAGGTCCTCCAACAAGCCACACTAGATCAAATCAACAGTTCATACGCTCAAAATAATTTTCACCTTCCAGATTCACCAAATGCAAACGATGAAAGCAACCAGAATTCTCTTTTAGACTATCAGTGCATGCTGTACGAAGATATCGAAAACGCAGCCCCCCAATCATCAACCCAGATGTATGAATCTGCCTACAATTCTGCTCGACCAATGCCCTCAGGGACGGAGCACGACTGGGCCAGAAATTCAAATCATCAAGAGAATGTGCAGTTTGGCCATTCTGATACGTCAGCGGCCGAAATTACCCCTGGATGCTCAACTGCTACAATTTCTATCCCACGCGAAAATCAATTCATCAGCAGCCTTCCCGCCGAGTTACTCGACTCTGCTTCTTTCAGCCTTGGCAGCGATTTTGACCTTGGGGTAGACGGCCAGTTTTTAGAAATGATTTTCGAAACAGACACGCTTGCCAGCTCAAGTCTCAGTAGCGTCGATCTGGATGCTATGCAATTATGGACAGCGCATCTACACGGGGCGGAGGGGAGCTGAGCGAATTTGGTGGAGTTTCTATCAGTAAATACCTATATGTAGTACTCCTCTCATTGAAAGTTGCTGCTTAAGATATTGTTATCGAGATGTAACTACTAGATAGTATCTACAACCGACTCTCCGTCTTCCACCGTGCGGCCGCTTTGAACGCAATCACGTATTTCGGAGTCGAGAAAAGTATCGTGCTCCCTCGAGAAATGAAAAAAGAATCACCCTTCTTCAGCTCTGCGACATTTCCATTCTCGTCGCGCAGATGCAACGTTCCTAAAAGCCAATTAGAAAACTTTCAGATCCACGTAGACGTGTCGGCTCTTATCCATTGATAAATCATTTTCGAAGAACGAGAGACACTAAATCCCACCTGAACTTACCTCTTAAAACAACTCCAGTCTCATCATAATCATATTTCGGTGCTGGCTCAGGCGTCTCTGAATAATTGAGGAAGAACAGGGATCCCGTCAACGGGTTCAAGGCTGTACTACTGCCTGTAGAATTGATTTTGGTACCGAACGTGTCATCTAGCAAAGTGATCAGGTTAGTTTTTACCTTTCTCTTCGGGTTTCTCCCTCGCTAGATATAGACTCACCGAAGTGGACACAAGATGGAGCGCTCTCAAGCTGAGGTATCCGGTGCAGGGTACTCGCAGGGCGGGTTTCGAAGGGCATTGTCAGGTGTGATAGTTGTAAAGCCTCGGAACTTGAATGACGCTGAGACTTGTTCAGATATTTCAAGTTATTATTTTTTGTTGGAGAATAAAAGACAGCCGACTTTGCTAATAGTAGCACTCGTAGAAACGAGTAGTATAGAACATACACTAGGAGTATTGTATAAATTCCTCTCTCCCATGATGACAGAGACAGATTGCGGATTATTCCGAGGCCACGAGGCCAATTGAAATTTTTTCCACGACTAAATAAGATGCAGTAGTAGATACTAGTAGCTTGTACACTCCACCCACAGTACCGTGCCAGATACTAATTGTCTCAACTTGATATAAACACAAGATACTGCACCAAGTCCTACTTTTTGAAAGTTTTTCGAGTCCGAGTCTCCTTCAGAAAACATAAGATCGACTTGGAATACAAGAGAACAAAATGCCGCCTTATACCGGCTCCATTCTAACCTCCCACGCCTTTGAATTTCACAATTGGCCAGGTCCCGGTGAAGAAGCAGCCAAATTCTTCGGTCTTTCGCACGCCGTCATTGTTCCCGAAAATGCACGGCGCGTGATTATTGGTGGACAAGTAGGGATACGCGACGATGGGAAGGTCCCGACGGACATTGTTGAGGAAGTGGATGTGGCCTTTGAGCATGTTTCGCGCGCGCTGAAGGAAGCTGGATTACCTGAGAATGCGTGGGAGTATGTCTACAGAGTATGTGATAGCTCTCATTTGATCTTGCCATCATTCTAGCCTCTACATTTTGATTTCTTTCCGACTTCTGAACCTTGGCAAAGAATAAATTGGCCAAAGCGGGGTTCTAACTGCCTCATTATCAGGTGCGGACCTATGAGATTCCCGTCGAAGGACTACACGAGGGCGTTCAAAAGGCAGCCTCCAAGTATTTAGGCCAGACGCGTCCAGCTTGGACAGGATTGTCGATTGCGGGACTTTTCTCTCCAGAATTGCATATTGAAATCGAAGTTGAGGCGTTTGTGCCGCAGTGAGAACCTCGGGTTCGGGGAATTTCATATCTGACCATGATGTGCACAAAAGTGCACTCTTCTGTGTATTTCATACTAGGATTTCCTTCTTCAAAGCAGTCCATTATCTCTGTCATGTTCCCATGGAAATTAGTTCACCGGTGGATAGATGTGTAATCTTTGGTTTGGCCCTCTACAGGTCCAAATTAGCCGGCAGCCAATGGAGGGGGGTACCATTGCTATTTATCAACAGCAAATCATGATTTAATCCGATAGCCCGACATCTAGCCGCTTGGCATGAGGAGACAGAAATATTGAAGGACACTCTGTTACTCCACCAAGAGCTACTAGGGGGAACTGAGATGACCCTTCAAAGGTTCTAAGGTTGTGAACAGCCATACTGCTAACTAGTATGCTAGATCAGAACAATTGATCAAACCAAGCATAGCATCGGTTACTGTTACTTTTTGTTTCAGTTTGAGTTCTGTGCTTTTTTGTCCTAGAGATCCACAGTTCAATCTTGATCTTGATTGGCAGCCTCGGAAAGATTTGAGATACGCAGCCTTGTAACTACTCCGCAGCGCAAGCAATGACGGTTTAATATCTGATTCGTTCCTTTCTTCCCCGCATTCTCCCAAAGGCTTGGCAATAACAGGAAAACATTGATCCTGGGCACAAGGAAATGGTCATATTAGTTAAATCGGATTAAAAGTGGGCCACGATATTTCACACAGACGTTACGCGCCCGCAGATTAGCTCACCACAGACCTCGGGGGTGATTTTGGCTGCATTTCTAGTATCTTGTGAAACGGCTGGTTTACTATGCCAGTGGGGTATTTTCTGATATGACTTTGATAGCGGAAATAATTCCCTTCATGAGTTCGAATATCGTCCTTTCAAACTCTATGGCTATCTTTGTTCTTAGCCTATTATTACGCTTGGATATTCGAACTTGGACCCGATTTCGAAATGGATACCGGGCTAAAAAGTAAAAGGAACCCCTGATTCATGGTCCCCGCTTGTCGAAGCCACATGATACTTTGAATGTTCTATCGGGATTGTTGAGCTGATGATAGTGACCCCGATTACATGTTGGATTTTTATGCCATTGGATAAGGCTGGTCCCTAGGAGTAGTAGGGAGCCCCTAGGCTTCTACGATGCGAGATAAGCGACCTCGGAAGGCAACTTGAACTCTTTCAAGTTGGAAATGCAAATACACGTTTGGAACTACTAGATATACTCCACCCGTAGCCCCGCTGAATGCCCTTGCTCCCCAGAATTCTTATTCCAAGGCTCATCAACGGAAATGATCACTACCGACCTGGAAGACACCAAGCCCGTGAGCGAGGAAACTCGCCTGGCCTCGCTTGGACGCGAGCAGGCCATGAAGCGAAACTTCAACATATGGTCGCTCCTTTTCATGGGCTTCTGTACGAGTGTGACTTGGGAAGTTATTACCGCCAGTATGGCCCAGTCTATGGCAGCAGGTGGCAGTTCCAGCATAGTCTGAGGGTTCTTCGCCGCAGCTTTGGGGGCTCTCACTATTGCATTCTCACTCAGCGAGTATGCCAGTATAATCCCAACTGCTGGCGGACAATACCACTACGTGGCAGCGCTAGCACCAGCTAGAATTTCTCGTTTTCTCTCTTGGGTTGCCGCTTGGGTAACATCATGGGCGTGGATTGCAGGTGCATTAGCTGGAACATTTTCGGTCACACTTCAGATACAGGCATTTGTTATCCTATTCAAAGAGGGATACTCTTATGAGCGTTGGCATACGAGCCTTATTCTGATTGCCATAATAGTATGGTGTGCCATTGTTAGCATCCTTGGTATCAGGTGGCTTCACCATTTGACCTTCCTTGGAGTCACCATCCATCTTACTGGATATCTCACAACCATGATCTACCTTCTTGTGAATGTGCATCCAAAGAATACGGCATCGGAGGTATTCTCAAGCGTGACTAATCTCACTGGTTGGAAAAGTGACGGGGTAAGCGTATCATTTTCTCTTGTCATAATCATAATCTCACCCATATAGATTGCTTGGTCGATCGGTCTCATGGGCAGTGCACTGAGCTTGACTAATTGGGACTCGGCCTTGCATTTGGCAGAGGAAATGAAAGATGCGTCACGCGACTTGCCGCGAAGCAGTAGGTCATCATGCTACCAAAGGAGAGATTGGAATGAAACAAAATTGATTAACATTGTTTCATAGTTTGGGGATGCGTTGCCATGTCCGGAGCTCTCACTTTCCCCTGGGTGATAGCTATAATGTTCTGTATTCCCGATATCTCATCCATTCTCAATGGCCCAGTCGGTACCCTTGCTCCCTTTCCACAGTTAATCTACAATGTCTCGGGTGGCAAAATGTCTACAACAATCGGCATCAGTTGTTTCCCGGTGCTTCTCAGCATACTACTTGGCGGCCCCAGCATCATGACCGCCTGTTCGCGCATCGTCTGGTCGTTCGCAAAGGAGGGTGGCCTACCTTCTTGCATCGCCCAGATTAACCCATACTTTGGTGTCCCCGTCAACGCAATAATATTGATCACGGTTATAATCTCGGCTATGTCCTTCATATATGTGGGAAACTCGACAGCATTCTACGGTATCTCATCTGGAACAACCGTGGTGTTGATTTTCTCTTACACATTTCCGATAATGGTCGACCTGGCCTTTAATGGCATGAAACGCAATAATCTTCAACCCGGATCTTTCAGACTTGGTCGCTTCAAGCTGCCAGTGAATCTGCTGGCAGTTTGTTGGTCCATTTATTTGTGCATTTTCATGTGCTTCCCAAGTACTATGCCTGTGACCAAGGTGAACATGAACTATACGATACTTATTTTTGCATTTCCATTTTTTCTTGCAGTTAGTTCATGGTACTTGTATGGGCGTCGCGTATATCGAGGCGTGTTCGAGGATGGTGTGATTGTTGCAGAGCAGGAGGCTGAGGAAACCGTGCAGCAAAATAAGTCAAAGGAGTAAAGATTTTAAATTCAAGTTTGATTCTGCTATCCGGAGTTACTACCCTCTTCCAACTACTATAGTAGAAATACTAACCGGAAAAAGCTATATGAAGAGTTATTAGGGTAGTAGAGAAAGAGCATCTTGATGATCATCTTCCTAGAAAGGAACCTTCCAAGGTGAAATAAAGTCGTGCCCGCCACATTCTGGACTTCCAGGTATAATACTACTTACTAGTACTGTCCACTGATATTGTATCGACTTCTTCACTTCCTTTCTCTTCCGTAAAGCTTTTCTAGTCTGCCTTTCACAATTTTCAACCTGTGCAATCTCCTACTGCCCCCATTCAGGTTTCGTCGAGAATCAGCTTTAAACTCGGGTATCAAGTCCAATCACAAACGAGAATTGGAACCGCCTGACAAGAAAAAGCTGCCATATACTCTGCTGCTTTGGCAGGGACAACTTCCATGACCCAGCAATCATTGACTGCTTTTACCGGGCATAAACCGACACCCGCAAACGACGGCAAATAATTATACGGAGATATTCGTTCATCCCCCTTCATTAGGACCTTCAGGAACAATTCCAAAGGAATCAAGCAAAGTTCGATCATAAGCGCAGCCGGCTGGAAGATCCTCCAGAGCTTCCCCGTGTTCGTGGGAGGAGTTATTGCGGGCACGACATGGATACATATCCATGTCGTGCCCGCAATAACTCCCGTTCGTGGGTGCTGTGCTTACTCAGCGCTGCCACTACATCACTCACCATCAGGCACCTTCCTCTCTTCACTTCCTCACCACCACTCAATACATCAGAATCTCACACATCATATCCTCACACTGTTACACAGTATTCAGTACCCCGAAACCTAAGTCCTCATCAACGACGCATCGAAAGTGTCCGAAGACGTCAGTCTGGTCCCAATCTCATTTTGTTGCAACACCCTGGGTGGGGGCTCGTGGAGATGTAGCCCAACTGCCACCAGTTGTGCTTTCAGAATGTCAGCACAAAGCATTTCAAGCTATTCAATCGATCACATGTCTCTGTAATAAGAGTGAGCCCTAAAGCCATCTCGAACAATGGTCACTATACTTGTCGTTTTCCAAGGTTGTTCAGTACGGAGTAAAGTCAAGATTCACATAATCTCCCTCTTATACGCTGCACGCTAATACTAGGAAAAGGACAAAAACTGTTCAGCATATCAATAAAGAACTAATCAAGTCAGCTTGATCCAATCACCGTAATGTTCAATCTCACATTTTCAGCCTGGTGGAAGTAACGGATAACTACACTACTACACTAGTGTAGGTAGCTTGTCTTGGACGGCCTTGGCAGCAGTGGTGCCTATCGAGATTGATGCCGGGGCTCGGAACTCTTCTCTCCTCACACACACCTCAACTTGACCCTGATAACCCCAGCTGGTCGATTAGTGTTTTGATCGCTTGCAGATCACCGATATTGGAAATCCCTCGTGATTCAATATCAGTCGTATCTCGCTTTTCTTGTCGACCTCTTGCCCTGAATCTGAACCTCAGGGCCAAGCCGGAAATCGCCACCTACCTCCGCAACCCCGATATCAAAACTACATACCCACACACCCTACCCAATCCAGATTCCACGAGCATGAACGAGCTTGAAAATCTACTTTATGGCTTGCCAGACTGGGGATATGTCATTTACCGCACTACCTACACTACTGAATCTGATACTGCTTTCCCCCACGCAATCAGGTATATCGAGGCCTGCTTGAAAAGCGAATTTTTCGACGTAGCCAAACAAGACTTTAGATCTCAAAATGGCAGCAGACATGTCAAGATCTGGTCAAAATTCAAGTCGACAATTATAGAAGATCCGGCACAGTTTGACGGGGCTTCTCTCGAAACGGTTCGCGCTCATTTCGAGGCCTGGGTTGATAGCGAAGGAAAACGCGATAGGTTTAATAAATATAGAGTTTGTCTAATTATCGAGGAAGAATCTCTACAAACACTCAAGAACGCACCAGTGGAGAATGTCGAGAACGACCTTGATGAATTGCGACTTGTCAAGGCTCTTGAGGCATTTCCGATCCTGGATTCTTTGAGTACCTTTCCCGGATGGATGAAATGTTGGACACACGCGCTATGATTTCTTTGGGAGAATATGGGGTCTGGAGATGAAATGGGGATGTTATACGACGGTATTGATGACTTTCCCTTTGAGGGCGTTTTCTGCGGGTAATCTTCTCACGCTTAATATCAGGACTCCGCCAGGAAAGTCATCTGAATCCTATAGTGTTCCAGATTGAGATCGGAGCGTCCTAGGTTCAGAAGATCCTGAATAAGCTATTCGCAGGATAACTCCACAAACGAACGATAGCGCATATGGTTCATTGGATGTTTCCACCCAATGTTGTGATTTGTGCTTTGTGGGTCAACAGGGGGGGGGCCAAAGAAAAAACCCTTGGAAGGTCCGCCTGCACCTGCTGGTCCTAGACTGGAACTTGAAGTGATGCATATAGAGAATGAACCTTACCCAGATAGGTCAACACTGCGAACGACATCTGGAGCTACTATATATGATAAAATGATGTCTGCGCCTCGCAAATCAAAAGGCCGAGCTCAAATTCCACATCGCCATGTCTTCAAGTTCCAAGCTCTTCAACTTTTTATACGGCACTTACACCCTCATAACCTTGCCAATACGGTTCATTTCCGTCGTGATATACATCATTCCGCAATCGAATCGCCCCCAAACGACATGGTCATATACTAGTAAGAAAGCACTTACTTGCTATATCTCCAACGCACTCGTCAAATACAATACTGGGTAGCCACCAGAAAATTGTGGCCAAAAACACTAGACCCAGGTCCAGACTCGGACGGCGATCAATTCCTCGTTATGAATCCTCAACAGACTATACAATTGTAAGACGGCCCAACACCAATGAAAAGTCAGACGTACCATACAAAGGAACTCTCATCTCCATCCTAGAAATCAAACCCGTTCCCATCGGCGCTGTATGGTACTTGAAAGCGCCAGTCGAACAACCGAAACGCCTTCAAGTCATCCACTTCCACGGAAGCGCATATGCGATATCTGGCCCGCGTGCTGCTGATGGCGGCTCGTTGGAAGGGTTGTGCAAGATTCAGTCAGGTTTCAGGCTGGCCATGTTTTTCAATTCAGTACCGACTTTCACGAGACGATAAGACGACATTTCCCGCTGCACTACAAGACGGAATCACGGCATACGTCTATACGCTCCAGTGAGACTCTGAAAATCCCCGCTTCGCAGATTGTCCTAGCGGGTGAGTCTGCAGGTGGTCATATCGTTCTCTCAATGCTTCGATACCTGAAGTATGGAATCCAGCGATTCCTTTACCGCGTTGTGCTCTTCTGCTACTATCTCCCTGGGTCGACATGTCTAGTAGAGAAGCCATTGAGAACTTGCCCAATAACCGCAACCATAAGACCGATTATATTTCGCTTGGGACGATTTCGTCGATTGGGGACAGAGGTCTTTCGTGCCTCCTGGGTGGGATAGTCGTGGTCCCTATTTCACTTTTCTTGGGAGAGAGGATCGGATCGGTATTCCTGTTTTTGTATCGGCAGGGACAGCGGAGGTGTTGTATGACGATATTATTCAGTTGGCGCAGAATTTGAAGAATAAGGGGAATGAGGTTGAATTGCATGAGACTTTGGGATCGCCTCATATGCCTTTTAACTTGTATGAGGAGTGGGATCAGGAGGAGAATGTGCTTTTGCATGCTGTTGTGACCAAATTCATTGAAGGAGCTGGTCCAGGGGCATTTTAAGGTACTAACAATCTGCAACAAGACTATTTCAATAGGCTTAGTATAGATGAATGAACTACACTAGTATGCATTGTCACAAAGTACTGCAGGATACTGCTTCAGGTGAACATCGATGTATTGAATATTTGGTATCGTAGAGTAAAATAACCTGTAGATCAAACTCCGTCTATTGCATGATCAAAGCCAGTGCCTCCGAACATTAATACAGAAAAAAAAAATTGAAAGGGGTAAGAAAACTTGAATATCCTTTGCTCATGATTCTTGCCTCAATAACTATTACATGGATTATCACGGTTCAAAAGAGACACGGAAGAAGTGAAGGGAAGTCGTCACCATCAATCGAGAGAGGCGGGAATCCATCTCCGCCGACATCGGGTCGGGACAGCATAAAAAGGGTAGAATAATGTCAACAGAAGTGAAACAGCGGGGTTATCAAAACAAATAAGTAAAAAAAAGAAACAATTAGAAGGGAGCCACAGGCCAGAGAACAAGAGGCAAGAGGTGCATGGTGGGAATGAAAACAAATGCAACTTTTTTTCTTTCTTTTCACGGAAATTCATTTGCTTTACTCGGGCTTCTTGCCGACCATCAGGTACATGGGGGTGAACAGGTTCTTCTGAGCACCCTCGACCAGGCAGTCAGCAGCCAGGGCAAGACTGTCGGCAGTCTTCTGGGATCCCTTGGGGAAGAGACCGACCTTCTCAAAGGTACCGACGAAACGGTGGGCGAAACCACGGCCCCACCAGGTCATGCGGGCAATGGTGAAGAAGTCCCAGACGGAACCCATGTGCTTGAAGGAACCGGCCAGCGGGTAGTACCAGGGAGTGGCGTCGGGGCGGGCAGCCAGATCCTCGTGGTGGAGGAGCTCGAAACCGGCATCCTGGATGGCCTTGATACCCTCGGAGATGGTGACCATGTTGGAAATACCATCACCCTGCTCAATACCCAGACGAATGCGACGGTGCTCGGCGTTGGTGTTGTCGTACTCGTCAGTCATGAGCCACTCGTAGACACCGAAGGTACCACCGGGCTTCAGGACACGGAAGATCTCGCTGTACACACCGACCAGCTCGGGGGCGTGGACGGTAGCCTCAATGGCATAGACAGCGTCGAAGCTGTTGTCGGGGAACTTCATTTGCATGAAGTCACCCTTGACGAAGTCCATCTTGTGGGAGAGACCCTGCTTCTCAGCGTAGTGGGTGGCACGGTCGATCTGGTAGTCGTTGTTGTTCAGACCGGTGACATGAGCACCGCTGAACTTGACCATCTCACGAGCGGGACCACCGACACCGCAGCCAACATCCAGAACCTTCATACCATCCTTCAGACCGGTCTGCATGGCGAGGTAGTGCTCGTGGCGGGCGATAGCCTGGTGGAAGGGCTCACCGTAGGCGAAACGGCAGAAGTGGAAGGAAGAGCCCCAACCATATTCGTAGAAGTCGGTGGCCAAGTTGTAGTAGCTGTGATATAGTCAGTACAAGTCAATTGAATTTTGCGCAAAGGCAGACGAGGAGGGGGGGGGGAGGGATGACAACGTACTGTCGGGT
>KB644829.1:185589-233685 GCA_000347475.1 Penicillium paxilli ATCC 26601
GGGGGGGGGGGGGGGGGAGGTATGACAACGTACTGTCGGGTCAAGGTGGCGTACTCGTTACGGCGAGCCTGTCAACAAAGATTCAGTTAGTCAATTGAGATTCAAAAATCGGGTGTTGTTCCTCGGGCGATTGCGCATACCTCACGAGTCTCGTCGGTCTCCTCAACGTGGCCCTTGTTGTCCCAGTGCTTGAAGTACTCATCAACGGCAGCCTTCTGAGCAGCGGCGTCCTTGCCACTCATGGCAGAGAGACCACCACGGGCCTTGGCCGACTTTCCGTGCAGAGCCTTGTTGAAGGCAGCATCGCGGGAAACATCCTCGCGTTCAAGAGCAGTGGGAGCCATTGCGACAGGGGAGAAGAAAAATCACGGGGAAATTTGGAGGGTAAAAAAAGGGGGGTGTGGAGGCGACTTTGGAGGAGGGAAAAGAAGTCGCAACGGAGAGAGGACAGAAGGTCAATTAAAGACGAGTAAAGGGTAAAACAGAAGCCCAACTAGAAACGAAGACCGAAAAATAGTCAGAGCTGTGAAGAAACGAATTGACTTGGAGAGGAATGAAAAAGGAGATAAATAGCAGACCAGTCCAAAGACACTTTTTGGCAATGCGATAACCGGAGCCAATCACAAACCCCTGAGCGACTAGCGCGGTCGAGGCTGCAGAGCGGGACTGGCACTTCCGGGCGGTGGCTGAACCGGAGGAGGGCCCATCCGACAAACAGAGAAGGTGACCTGATGAAGAGTGAACAACTTAGAATGGATCAATTCCCCACGGAAGTGAGATATGCGGGTGTGATCTGATGGAATGAGGTTAAAGAGGAGAAGAAGATGAAGTCAGCAGAAGAGTTGATAATCACATGATTCCCCGGATGTTGGTCGTTCCTTCCAATCCTTCAAGACAATACAATTTACTACTTCTGGGTTCCTGCCCAATCAGGATGGCCCAGCCCATACAAGTCACATGACATTTTACACCACCGCCACATCTCGACAGCACCGCCACTGATGAGTCAGCTCGAAAGTTGAAGCTGCGGCAATCTCCACCGTCGCTGCTCTTCCTTTCGACGACATACACCAGGCATACTCTAGGGGACAAACACACACAAATACACATCTCTAGCAGACATGCCTCCTCAGATCAAGCATGATCTCAATCGTGCAGGCTGGGAGTCCACCGACTTCCCCTCCGTTTGCGAAAACTGTCTCCCCGAAAACCCATATGTGCAAATGTTGAAAGAAGACCACGGCGCCGAGTGCAAGATTGTAAGTTTCTTCTCCCGGCTCCTGTTCACACAAACCCAGAAGCTAACATGGCATCCTCAGTGTACTCGCCCCTTCACTATCTTCCGCTGGAAAGCCGATCGAACTTCCCGCCAGAAGCGCACCAATATTTGTCTTACCTGCGCCCGTCTGAAGAACTGCTGCCAATGCTGCATGCTCGATCTTTCCTTCGGTCTACCCATCGTCATCCGTGACGCAGCTTTGAAGATGGTCGCCCCGGGCCCCGAGAGCTCTATTAACCGCGAATTCTACGCTCAGAACCACGAGAAGGAAATTGAAGAAGGTCGCGGCGCGATCGAGGAATACGAAAAGACCGACGAAAAGGCGCGTGAGCTTTTGCGCCGCCTGGCCAATAGTCAGCCATACTATCGCAAGCCCCGACGTGTCGAGGGCCCATCTGGAGGAAATGGCGAGGAGGGAGAAGAAGGCGAGGCATCCAGCTCAGCTGGTCAAGCACAGACACACAGCCGATACGGTAATGGCCCGGGTCCGATCCGCACAAGTGACAGTCGCGTAGGCAATCGCATGCCCGGCCGCGGCGGTGGAAGAGGAGGTCGGGGTGGTGCTCGAGGTGGTCGTCCATTCCCTGGTACTGCACAACTCCCACCATCAGAACAAGATATTCGACCTCCGGCGGACCCCAACGTCACCTCGCTCTTTGTCACTGGTGTAGAAGACGATCTGCCCGAGCACTCTCTGCGCGCATTTTTCACAGAGTTTGGACAGCTTCGGTCTCTTGTCTGCTCACACCGCTCGCACTGCGCTTTTATTAACTACGTCAATCGTGCCGATGCCGAGGCCGCTGCTGCAAAGTGCCAGGGCAAGGCCGTTATCTCTGGGTGCCCGCTCCGTGTTCGCTGGGGCAAGCCGAAGCCCCTTGACAACATGGATCGCGAGGAGCGTATTCGCAACGCTCGTGAAGGTCGACAAGCAGCTGGGCCCGCCTCGAAGGGTGGCCCCTCTGGCAAGAAGGCTGTCACCGCCGCGGGAGAGTCGGCCGGCCAGGCCAAGGCGCAACACCAAACTACAGTGGCGCCTCCACCAGGCTCGGGTGACGTTCAGTATGCCAGCATGAACGGCGATTAAACTTCACAAAACATACTACCATTTTACGATCTTCCTGAACCTATATTATCATTTTTGTTTTTCTTTTCCCGAATGTTCGGCAGTCATGGATTGGCGGTTGCATATGGATTTGTACAAAGCGGGCGTTGCTGGATTTCTTTATGCAGAGCAGAATCAAATGGAAAAAATACCCCCGAGACGCCAGAAGTCAAAAAAGCAGAGCAAGGAAAAGAGGGAGGGTTGGGTATATTATAATACACAGTCACGGTATGAAACCGATCTTTTTCTAGTCACCGTGTCCAGAATGAAGATGCAAGTCAAAGCAGCGAGTAGATGTTACAGGTAGCGTAGCGAGTAGGACTCGCTCGGATCATGAAGAGCATGCCTTGTGAATCTTGACGTTCTGTCCGCCGACCTTGATTGAGTCGTTATCACCTCGCTCGATCTCATCGTGGATCCGAAGTTCTGTATTCCAGTTAGCCCATGTCCAATCCTGGTAGTTACACCAACCCCATTAACGGAGTACCGAAGTACACTGCAGGGTGATAACAACTCGTTAAGATGTATACATACCCCACTTAGCAGCCTCGTTATCAGTTTCCCGCGCACCCTGCACAAGGTTGTGTCGGAGGAGGTTAGCCACCTCAATGGCATGGTTGACCTGCATTCCGGTATCGATGCCGACTCGGCGGTTCTGGTCGAAGTTGCGACGGGCTTCTTGGCGAGCGGCGAGCATGACGCGAAGATCATCTGGTTAGAGGCGGATGTTAGTTTTCATCCTTCATTGGGGTATATGTATAGATGTATAGGCAGAGAGGAGGAAAGTCGATCAATGCTAAACGGCGGGTAAACCAGGCAGACCTCGGAGGATGCTGAAAGGTTCCAGTTTGCTTGACCTACCTCTGAAAGCAACACGGGTGGCCCGCAGGACCTGGCGGTATGCGCTCAGCGCAGAAAGACTGGGAGTAGCCATGGAGAATGTGTGAAAAGGGTAGAAAGTTGACAATAGTCGGTTATCGAGTGATGTTCGGGGATGTGTTCGCGGAAGTAGTGTTGTAGAAGCGCAAGTCCGAATGGGGTATTTAAACTGCCGTAGATGAAAAATTCAAGACTCAAAATGGCCAGTTGAATTAATCCGGATGTGCTGTCCAATTGTTGTTGACTGATTATAGCGCAGGACAATCGTTGAACGTCAAGTGATGCGCGAGAGTATGAAAGACCGAGAAAGTCGATGCGGATGGCGGAAGAGAGTGGCAGAAAAGAGAAAAACTTTCCCACTTTTTTTTTGGGCGGGCAACCTTCAATCAACAACCAACCCCTCCCACTTCTTCCACAATGGCTGCTGTTCAGGTTGTCAACGTTTCTCTCCCCTCTCTGCCTTCGGGCTGGACTGGCGACAAGGATTTTAAGCCTGTCGGTGGTCTCTCTGCTGCTGTCCAGCGCAACATTGAGCCCGTGGGCCCGCACTTCCTGGCCCACGCCCGCCGAGTACGTTCTAGCCCACCATCCATTATCAGAAATTTATCGTTTCTGTTATCTTTTATTCAAATGTTATGTTTTTGATGTTCTTGTTGCTAACAACCTAATAGAAGCGCCACCACCGCACTTTCTCCGAGGATGAGCGCATCCAGGCTCAGCAGAACGTCAAGAAGACTGAGGATGAGGAGAACATGGAGATCTCCGAGGATGAGGACTCCATGATGCTGTCCCGTGACGCCAAGGACTGGAAGGCACAGGACCACTACGCCGTCCTGGGTCTTACCAAGTACCGCTGGCGCGCCACCCCCGAGCAGATCCGCAAGGCCCACCGCAAGAAGGTTCTGCGTCACCACCCCGACAAGAAGGCCGCCATGGGCAAGACCGACGAGAACGACAGCTTCTTCAAGTGTATCCAGAAGGCCACTGAGCTCATGCTCGACCCCGTCCGTCGTCGCCAATTCGACTCCGTCGATGAAGGTGCCGAGGTCGACCCTCCTTCCAAGAAGCAGATCACCAAGGATTACTTCAAGGCCTGGGGCCCCGTTTTCGAGGCTGAGGGTCGTTTCTCCAACAAGCAGCCCGTTCCCCAATTGGGTGACGACAACAGCACCCAGCAGGATGTTGAGACCTTCTATAACTTCTGGTACAACTTCGACAGCTGGCGTACATTCGAGTACCTGGATGAGGATATTCCCGACGACGGCGAGGGACGTGACCAGAAGCGTCACACTGAGAAGAAAAATGCCAACGCTCGCCGTAAGCGCAAGCAAGAGGACAACGTTCGTCTTCGTGAGATGCTCGACGAGCTGATGGCTGGTGACGAGCGTATCAAGAAGTTCCGTCAGCAAGCCCGTGCTGGCAAGGACGCCAAGCGCAAGGCCAAGGAGGACGAGATCAAGCGTATCGCTGAGGAGAAGGAACGTGCCCGCGTCGAGGAGGAGGAGCGCAAGAAGGCCGCCGAGGAGGCTGCCAAGGCTGACCGTGAGAAGAACAAGAAGGCCAAGGAGGCTGCCAAGAACGCTGCTAAGAAGAACAAGCGTGTTCTGAAGGGCTCCGTCAAGGACGTCAACTACTTCGCTGATGGCGAGGCCTCTGCCGCCCAGGTCGACTCCGTCCTGACTGATGTCGAGCTCATCATGGGCAAGATTGATGTCGATGAGCTGGCTGCTCTCGCTGAGAAGCTGACCATCGCTGGCAAGGACGGTTCTGCCGTCAAGTCTGCCTGGACTGCTGAGGGCCAGCGTCTGGTTGGTGCCGGTAAGGTGAAGGAGGGTGAGCTCAAGGCTCTCGCTTAGATTTAGATCTTAAAAAGGTTCCGGGTTTCCGGTTATGACTCTTGTTATGCCATATAGAGAAGACGAATGCATTGATGTCTATATCTTTACCTACTGAAGCATGTAGATCTTATCGTGTTTATTAGCCTGGGTCCCAGCGTTAATCGCCCGACTCGGAGGCATTAAGAAACTGCCCAGGTGGGCATCCGAATCTACATAAGTACTACTTGTACCTTGCTCCAGGGCTTCAAGTTGAAGTAATTTCCTCCGTCGGCCCAGGAAATTATTGTTTCTCGCACCGTACATTGGGCTGTCTGCAATTTTGGCGAATTCAACAGGTACTGTACTCAATTATTCAATTATATAGGAAGCATGTGATAGTAATTCCAGCTTTAGAATCTTCCACTTTGAACTACTACTTTGTAACTATACTGTGTTTTGCAACGCGCACCATAGTATCAGTTTCCACGATGGTGTAGTTGAAACCAGTAGGCATCCACATCTCCAACTTGTTTTTACGATTAGTATCAAATAGTGCTTGGTAGTATGAATTATTTTGAATGTGCATTAGGTTCTATCTAGTTAATAGTAAGATGTTTTGATCATGAATATATCCCGAAATTAACTTGAAAATGCGAGGCACTGGCAGCGTTTCTCAGCTATCGTCTTGACTGGTCAACCGTCTTTCGTTCAACCTTTTCCTCTTATACTTCTCCTTAACCAAGTCAACAGGCGTCAGGTTCCGATAAACCTTCGACTTCAAATCAATCTTTTTGGAAGTCAAGAGCAAGCGCACTGCAGCAATTTCTCCTCTCAATATTGACAGACACAATACTGACCTGCCTTTGGCGTCTCGTGAATTAGGATCCACGCGTTGATCTGAGAGTAGCTCTCTCATAATCACCAACCCAGCATCATCTCCCGGAGGATCCACACCCATTTCAACCTTCAAACAGGCCATTCTTTCATCTAGAGACCCTCGAAGGATTGAAAGCATCTCAAGCTCATCTTGGTCATCGTTAGGGTACACTTTCTCTCCATTGACTCTCCCAGGGAATCGACCTGACAACAACGCATATGCAAGCGGTGTCCGATTATTTTGACATTTGGAATTTGGATCCACACTCTCTGTCGCAAGCAGCAAACGCACGACTGCTGGGAATCCAGCCTCAGCAGCGAGAGATAATGGCGTTCGACCAAGTTGGTCCTGGGCATCAGGCTCTGCCCCCGCTGAAAGCAACAGACGCACTGCATCTTCATTTCCTCGTTGAGCGACAAGCGACAAAGCCGATTGTCCAGATGAAGTCACCAAATTCACATTCACACGCCTTGTTCTCAGAAGCGCGTCAATTATACCAGCATACCCTTTGCGCGAAGCCTCCAACAATGGCGTCTTCCCCAGATGGCACGCAAGATCAGGTATGATATCTTCACGAAGGAGCAAGCTCTTCACGGTGGTTTCCTGACCAGCATTACAAGCAGCAAGCAGCGCTGTCCTCCCGTTGTGATCCTGGAGATTCGTATCCCAGCTTGCATCGAAGAGAATCTGCAGGACCCCCTCATGACCTTCCTTTGCAGCCAAACGCAAAGGTGATTCTCCTTCGCGATCTAAAGTATTAGGTTTTTCGTGTTGACAGCAAAGCTTCGCGAACCGCTCACTGCCAGCGCGTGCAGCCTTTGCCAGACTGATTCTTGCCCGACCATCTGCAAGAAAGACTGCTATAATTTCGTCGTGCTCACGTTTGATAACTTCCTCGAATGCCTGGTTCAAGAATCTGCTGTGTCGATGACTCTGACTTGAACTCCATGAAGACGAAGGATAGGACTGTGAGTGCTCCTCTTCAATAAAATCCGGCTCAGAGATCGGCGTCGTCGATTGACTCTCCGGTACTTTGAAAGAGTACGCAAGAAGCTCCTTCACAGCTTCCAGATGTCCACGACTAGCCGCAGTAGGCAAAGCACGCAGATCAGACCTGATAGTTTCGATATTCCAATCGAGCAAAAGTCTAATAATCCCAGCATGACCATAAAAAGCCGCAAAGCGCAACGCAAGTTCCAACTCTGACCTGGCATCACTATTCAATCGAGACCCCTTCCAATCCCGATATGGAAATTCGCCTTGTCGCTGCAGCATAGCACAAGCAACATCTTCACGACCATGCTGACTTGCCCAAAGAAGAACACCATTCCGTTCGCTGCCCAGAGTACAATCATATATGAGATCACCTTGGAGCAGACTATACAATTCTCGATTCCCCAGCATCAAATTTGCAATTCCGCGCGGCGTGAGATATTGGGCGATCATCAAGATAATCTCGTTTGGCAGATCAGGGCCTGCCATCTACAGTAGTTATGGGGGAACATTCCCCGTTCTAGTCAGCCGCTTATCTTGGTCTTGATCTGACACTTGACATTTGACACTGGCACTGGCACTGGCACTGGCCACAGGTGGTCGGGTCGGGTCCCATACTGTTTCTCATAGCTGAGCGGGTTCGTTGCGGCCGTTCCCGCTCTTGATTTCAGGTGACAGGAATCAGGCTTCGACTCTTTCTTCTTGTTTGATTTGGGGCTTGGGCCTGGATTGGCTTCTTGATTTTCTTCTTTCGTGGTTGATTGTGGGTTTGTTTGGCCGAAGGCGGAGGGAGATCGGCTGCGCTAAGAGGTTGGGCGCAAGTGATAAGTCTATCGATGGACATGGGTCGTTATTGTTAATGGGTCGGCAATTGGATAAAAAAATGCAAGGCTATGGAAGGGCGCGTCAATTGCAAACGCTTCCATTGTTATGGTTTTCATATGGATTGAAGAAGTTGGTGACTGCGGCAGTCCCCTTGATTGTTCTGTTGAGTTACGGAGAAGCCTTGTTTGTCTTCAATTTGGCTACGACGATGAGGGACTCGGATACTTCGAATCAATGCATCTTTCTCAACCACGACATGCAGTTGTTCGAGATCAACATGAAGTACATATGGAGTCTTCTCTATACTCGTTCCCTGGTTCATCTCCCATGAGGTCATTCCCGTTAAGCGAGAGATCGACTGTGGAGCGCCGGTGGAGCTGGTCGGTAAACAAGCCGGTTGCCCTGTTCTGTTCCTCGTTCCAGCAACCTTGGACAATAACTCCGAGTCCCTCATGGAATAGTCTTTCGTTCGCAAATGGATCAGGTACATACTAGTACATGAGCACAACCACATAACGAGAGAAAATCTCTCAGTTCTACCATGCTAAGTGTGACAGCTCATGCATCCGGGACGATGTACATCCCAGCCTCCTCACGATGAGGGGTCAAAGTCTGCTTTGATCTCGCCATCTGCACAATATCATTGCCATTCGCAGTGTTCACAATCAAGAATGACGTATCGGAGGTTGGCCCTCCCAACCACTTCAAGAACGCATTGCCTAGTCGAATATCAAGTGGAGGAGAGTGCCGAGTGGACCCGGGAAGCCGACCTGAACGAGGTTGGGAACCCCGCCATTCTGCATCTCCGGGGTTTTACTCTAGAAAGGCTCAGCAGGAGGAAGGGGGAGTCTTGAAGACTTCAATTAAGCAGAATCAGACGAGTACGATACAACCCGAGACTAATTCGTCTCAACTATACTCCGTAGAGGACTATGTGTTTCGCAAATTCATGAAACGAAACGGAGAAACCACCTGGGCACCGGATGTCAAAATAGTTAAAGACCGGCGGAACCCGAATCGATCGTCGCGGTCGCAGAACTCGCAGAACTTTCTCAATGACGATCACTAACCGTTCTCCTGTCCTATTGCAGAGAAGAGCAAAGTAACCCAGCATGTCGGACTCCGCGGAGGAGACCGTGTGGTTGTTAGCGTGGATGTAGCATGGTCTGTACATACTACATAGACGCTGGTAGATGTACATTCCCCGACATAGACTGCATTGCGCATTAGCATACGAGTCCTTTCTATAGATAGGAATGCGCTACGAGAATTCCTTCTCACGATGTGGTCGCCTAGCAGGCGACTACAAAGCGACCGAGACAAAAAGGATCTGAGATTCGTATTGCACACATAGGGCCGACCAGCTGAGATACTGTATGCAGGAACTGACAGTGGCGAAGTGGATGAAAATAGTAACGATCGAGACATTACGATGTTATACAGAGACATCCAAGTCTGACCTAAGCATTTACTGTAGTATCTTCATCTCCTATTTTGTATCGAGTATCGTCCTCCTGCGTTGAGTCAAAGCTTATGTACAACCCCCCTGACCACTGACCCTCTGCTTCATCGAATCCGATACGCCATAGTCCGTGTTAATGATGATAATCAAAAAAATAATCTATACGATCTGGACCCTGAACCAGTGCGCAGACTCGAAGGGCACATGTGTCTGAAATTACGCGTCCCTGCCGACGTAATAGTCTCCACATCTTTCCATCTGCGAGGAAGATCTGCGCCCACCGGAATGAGCCCATCCACGGCGGACTCCGTTTAGTTTGATTTTGATGATAACGAAAAATTCAAAATTATGTACAATGGATCATGCGAACAAGATGAAGGGAGAAAGAATAGATGATTATCATTGTTTCTTTCTTTGCCTTCAACTTGTCTTGTCTTTATTGATCATTCCGTGTTACGTCCAAGCGCCGTGGCGCGGGAGTATACGTCGCCCATGGACTGCAGGAACTGATCAGCGCTGAAACAAACGGGTGGCGGGGATGGTTGAGACTGTCAGGAATTGACGAGCCAATCTTATTAAACTGGAGACTCGCCCGGCATCACACTGGGTCACTCCACTTATCTTGAAATTATTCTTTTAAGACCCTGAATCTGCCAGTGCCAGACCTGAAGCTAAACCTCCATCTATCACTACCTTCGTTACTCCTACTCAAGTGCACCAGCACGGTATGTTATCTTCTCTTCCCTTGCCTAGTACCTCACTACAAGAAAAAATTACATACTAACGCTCTTTCAGACTGAGGCATCCTCTCGTTATATCCTACACACTACACACTACGCACTACTCTCGTTCCAACCCACACAATGTCTTTCGCTCTCCGCTTCATCGCAACCCTCTTCCTGGTCAATATGACCCTCGCCTTCCCCTTCATGAAGCGCGACGTCCAATGGTCTTTCGACCTCTACCCCAGCACACAATGCGAAGGTGACGGCGACATTCAATCCGGCATGGGCAGCACCGGCTGCCGCGCCAACCTCAACACCATGGCCTCCGCATACCGTCTGAACGCCATCGCCCCCGGCTGCCAGGTGGAATTCTTCGAAAACACCATGTGCGAGCAGAGCGAGACGTCGGGTGTCATCGTTGATCTCTCGGCCGGGGCTGAATCCTGCCAGGTGCCCTCCACACGACGCTATGGATCTTACCAGGTCACTTGTGATGGGGGCCGTGGGGAACTGAAGATCTAACTTGAAGTTCAAGTTGGATGTGAAATTGCAGGGAAAAAAAAATAAGAAAAGGAAAGAAAAGAACGCACCCAAAAAAAAAATCTCCCCGCGAAATTGCGAAGTAAGTTCAGGCTGGCCCTGAATCACTTCATGTCGATAAAGCAACGTTGGTGCGATTACTATCACATCCAAGTTGGATTTGGATTTGGATTTGCTTGTTATTTCGATACATAGATTACTATGCGAACGGACTGGATTCGATTTGCAAACCCCGCTACTACTAGCTATAGATAATGATACCCTAGAAGAATATGAGAATATGATCCCAACTTGAACATTCATGGTTGACCCACCCTTTCGAGCCCGTTTAGGAAATTCGTACTGCGTACGTACTGTACACTGATTTGTCGATCCTTTGCCCCGACCTTCTCCTGCACCTCGCGTTTCGCCGTGTTTCAGCCCATTTTGCCCCCGCGAAGGAGGGTGATAGGTCGACGACCCCTTGTAAAAGGCGAGCTTACATACATATACAGTAGAGTGTACTCCGTATATGATAAAGGGTCACTAGATCTGTTCGCCCTTCTGAGAGGCAATTTGGCCGATGCGTCGAGTGAGCTTTTTTCAAGGGATAGTCCTATGAGGTGAAAACCAATCAAGTGCCAATGTCACGTTGCTTTTAAGTGCGGGTCGTGGAAGGATTCTGAGGGCCATGGGAACTTCACTGCAGATGCATAATGAGGGGATATTGTCAGACTAAGGGCAGATGTACAGTACAGTACTTGCTGAAGAAGGGATATGGGGTCGGAAATGACGTGCTATCGGCCCCGAGGGGTTATTGTGAGGTCTTACAATATCTTCAAGTTGGTGTTTCGTGTTGATGTTAGTGCTCATTATGATTTGACTAAGCTGGTCAGTTCTGAAGATTACAGTCCGAGTTTTTTGATTGGTGAGGCTTGTATTGCTTGGTTGATTGCTGATTAGATACTGGTAATGTCATTTGATACTCTGTTTCGAAATGCAGAGATTGATACCCCGGGTGTTTCTTGTATCTACAATATCCCATATTGATTCGGACTCTATCGCATTGAAACAACTAATGGGGCCTCAGTGAACTTTGGCCAGGTCACCATCACCTTTTTGTGTATCTAGTGTACCTAGTTAGGTATCTCTTCCGGGCTCAAGGGCTCCAATGGTGCTGCGTGGAACCAGTGATTTGAAGTTAAGCAGTCAAATTCAAGCCCGTGACGCGAATACTACAATTGTGTTATTGACTTGCGGAAATCTGCGGTCCAAGAAATTTGATAAGATAATCTCTCTTCCCAAGCAGCACGCCCTCTTTCCGCAAAATCGCATACGCAATAGTCTAATGGAAAAAAGATATTCGGAATCGCAGTCCCATTGACAAACGCGGCCCCACTCATCGGTAAGACCCTATCCGGGCCTAGAGTGGTGGGTTCCACCTCTTCACCACGTCTATTGACGACTTCTTTATCAGCTTGATCAAGTGCTTTAATTATATTCTGCAGATATTCGTGAGGTTCTGCGAATAATGAAAGGTTTCGGTCGAGGGTGACTGGGCGTGACTTGCGTGGCGATGTGGATTTGGGAAGTCAGTATGCCTCTAAGAATGGTCAGCCCTCGAGGGAATAGAGACATCGGCTTCCAATAAATGAGTCAACAGTGCCGCTGCTCAAGCGTGAGTGCTCAGAATCAAAAAGAAAAAGGTTCTGTCAGATCCCAGCCTCCCCAGGCAGTGGCGCGACTGGGGGTGACAAAAGGGTGAGTAGTATTTCATGCTGGAGGCATAGTATCGGTAAAACCTGGGCGAGAACTTATTGTCAAGTTGAGATATGCCAGGATGCATCTTTCCTGTGGACTTGATCACTAGCGTGTTTCTCGTATTTGTATGTACCTAGGCCACGGTGTCCACGGTCAGACTATGCATAGACGCCAAGGTGATTCTCTTTGATTGATAATTGGTTGTGAGTCTGAATACTGCCTCTCCAATTTGTTTGCCTCGCGCCCGCCCCAACTGGGCTGCTGATTGCCAAGGTGGTATACCGATTCGCGTTAATGTTATGCAGGGCAACACCTGAAAACGAACCCCTCCAGAGCCAAGCAGCACCCCAAAAAACTTCAGCCTCCTCGACTCTCACAATGGACAAATTCTGCTTCGGATTCATCGAATCGCCTCTCCTCTATCCCCTCAACCCTATTGTGATCTTTGTCGAATCAACCCCATGGGCAGCTCTTGAACCAGGGAAGCTTTTTTTTCTCAATATCTTCCCATTATACCAGACTCAAACAGGGGTTCAGAACGACCGGAAAGGATTGGAACTGGCGACATCTTTTTCTGGACACATGGATTCCTGAAATAGTTGCGACACTATTCAGTATCGCGTGCTTCATTGCAATATGCGGCATTCTCATTGCTTATGACCAAAAGAGCCGACCGGAACTTTCCCATGACCTCTACTTGAACGCTATTGTCTCTGTGCTGGCAACAGGCTGTAAATCATCATTGGTATTCGTGATAGGAGAGGCTATGGGTCAACTCAAATGGGCCTGGTTCGATCATGATACAGAGCCCAAAAAGCTTCTCGATATGCAGACACTTGACAGCGCCAGTCGTAATATTTGGATATTAGACTCAAAGATTTATTCTACAATATTGGGCAAGCGAATTATGATATGGACTGTGACGCGCTCACTTCATAAATTAAAAGTTGACGAACTTGTACCGTTACCTGAAACGGAATATGATGCTCGAAGTGGCATAATTGGACGTGCGAATCGGATGGGACAAAAGGCAGCAGGGCAGACGCGATGGAAACTTCGATGACGCACTCCTTCAATTTCAAGCTTGAGTCAAGAGAGTATGTTCATGACACTGTCCTTGTGGCATGAACCTAGATACAGATACTTCCCTATGAGGCTGTCCTTATTCTATAATCAGCCAATCATATCGGATTGTCCCGAATGATACCATCAAAATTGACCAATCAGAAAAGGTAAACGACATGTGACATCGTCACGTGAGCCACCCCCATTCCAACTTGAAAGCGACCCTACAGCTTCACTCCCTTCTTTCTCTCTAGTCTCTTTCGTTAACTGATAAACTTCCAGATTCTACTCTTTGAAGGGGATCTCACATTTCTCACATGCAGATATATTCCACTATCCACGAAGAGCTAGTGCACTGGAGATGCAGCAACTCAAAAAATGATGTTAGCCAATGATGAGTCAGCCGGGTGAGATGCGGCTCTATTTCCGCCGGTCGGAAATACGGATTTGCTCTGTTTGCACCTCTACTTCATCAACATGGACATCCAATAACTACTACTCTATACAACGTGATATAATTTGAATTGTATTCGAATGAGCTCACTGGATAATTCTACCAGCCATAAAAGCTATGTGAGCAACCATAAACTGACAATGTACATCGTATGTGGCTGTAATGTCAATTAACCACTTGACTATAGTAACTATACTCACTCTGCCACGCCTGCAGTATCACTTACTCCAACGGGACACTGCATAAACGTCGGCAATAAGATTGCTCCTCTCTGAAATAATCCCAGCGAAAAACCAGCCCAGGTTCAATTATTAGCCGGGGTATCCATATCTTGTGCTGATATTTTAACTCGGAGTTAAGCTCAAATCGCCGTTTTGGGAATTTCCCGCCGGAAGCGTCATACTTATGGGATGACAAGGATATCTTCTCTCCCCAATATAAAGTAGATCAACATGACACAAATCATTGATCACTGTGAGACAAAATGGAAAAACCCGAAATGGACTCTCCTCCGGCTGTGGGATTCTTCGATCCTGCCCTGAAAGAAGTACGCCGGCGCGTCTTCTATCAATGGGCCCGCACCGTCTTCATTCTATGCATTTTCGTCTTCGCAGTGCTCTCTCTTTTCTGGGGATCACAGTATGGTACCGAGGCCAATTATCCTGCGCTCAAAGTATTTGTCATTGACTTTGATGGCACCGTCGACCCCTATCGCACCAGCGACCCAATTGTCGGACCGGCCGCGATCAACGCGACGAACAATATCATCCAATCGAACGGTCTACACTTGGGATACGAGATTAAGTCGCCGTCTGACTTCAACCACGACCCTTGGGAAGCTCGCCAAGCCGTCTACGACGAAAAGGCTTACGCGGCGGTCATAATCAATCCCAACGCAACGGCCCTCCTTCGCGCCGCCGTCACAGAGCGTAACAGCACCTACGACCCAACCGGCGCAATCGAATCGGTCATCATCTCCGCACGCGATGAAAATACATACTACACCTACGTCTTGCCGGACCTCTCCATCCTACAAACCGCCATCCTAATGGAATTCGGACCGCGATGGGCGAAGGAACTCACCTCCACCTCAACATCTATCTCGAACCTATCCCGCGTCCCCCCACAGGCCATCAACCCGGGCATCGGGTTCACGAACATAGATTTACGACCCTTCACGCCCGCTGTCGCCGCACCAGCCGTAACAATTGGCCTAATCTACCTAATCATCATTGCATTTTTCAACTTCCCCTTCTTAATGGGCATTCACGCCCAATTCATGAAACCAAACGAAAACCATCCCCCACTCAAAGTACCCCAATGGATCCTCTGGCGCATCGGCTCCGCAATAACAGCCTACTTCTTCTTATCGCTTTTCTACTCGCTCGTCTCTCTCGCTTTTAAAATCCCGTTCAGCAATCACTCCGCACCGGATACCCTATCCGCAAACAATCCCAATGCATACGGCAAGGGATCGTTTGTCGTCTTCTGGATGCTGAACTGGGTTGGAATGGCGGCGCTGGGATTCCCTTGTGAGAATATGGCGATGATCCTGGGATTTCCTTGGAGTTCGCTGTTCTTGATCTTTTGGGTTATTACGAATGTTGCGACGGGGTTTTATGCTTTGGATTTGGCGCCGGGCTTTTATGCTTGGGGGTATGCGTGGCCTTTGCATCGGAGTAAGTAAACTATCCTGCCATCATCTGTGGTTATATTGCTCTGGTGTATGTGAGCTATGCTGTGAACTGTTACTGACTATCCCAGTTGTCGAGGCTATTCGGACAATTCTCTTCGATACACACTCGCGTATCGGTCTCGACTTTGCCGTCCTGTTCATTTGGATCGCCGTCTCGCTGGCTTTGTACCCCGTTGCGACGTTGATAATGCGGTGGAAGATGAAGCGTGGACTGGCTTGAGGGTGATTCAAGTTGCCACTTGGGCATAGGGGATATAATGTGATGCACAGCTGTATACGTATATACGAGGGTAATACATGTGTATAAATGACGGTGCTAGTACTATACGTACTACTATTAATAGTGATACTTGGGTACTGGATTCAAGTTCTAAGGCTACCTAGGTACACGAGTTTAATGTCATATTAGTATTTCGATAATCATATTAAAGATCGTATTGGTTGAATAACTACTGCTAGTATCACACTACCAATAATGGTACTAACAAACTTCCCGAGATAGACTTGCTCTTTTCATCTTTTAATCATCCAGATCGATGAGATCGCCCTCCATCTCGAACCGACTGCTGGGTTCCTGCGTATCACCGTGCACGCATGAGGCATGCATGGTCCTGGGGTGTTTGGTATTTGAGTTAGCTTTTGCATGGTATTGTGAGGATTTCTCAATCCTAGCACTAGTACTATTACTAGTACTGCTAGCATCACTCATGCTGTGTGTAACATACTTTATTTCCGGCTTTTTCTGCATCTCTGGATTTCCCTCGTGGTGAGGAGCGTTGTGTTCTTCGGGGTCTTCTTCACTGGAGGAGATCAGCTGGGGAATACTAGCACCAGCAGAGAAACAGAATCATTATCAATGACTCGGATGCAAATACTCACCCCTCATGAAACTCCTGGGACCCGGAGTCCATGGCAACTTTGGAAAGGACGTTCAAGTTGTCGATGTGGTGTATTCTTTGATGTTGGGGTTGGCACTGAGTGCAATGCCGTGCAGGCAGTGCAATGATTTCTTTTGATGTAAATGTATAAATACCCGGATTTCCTTTTTTTTTTCTTGGTTTTCTGATCTTTTTACTCCCTCAGCTGAAAATGTGGCTGTTTAGATACTCATAAATAGTCTCGTTTGTGCCCGCCACCGCCACGGTGATGTGTCTGTGATGCGGGTATAGATCATTTGGAGGGCAGCAATGCTAGTGCCAGCGTCAGTCTCAGTGGATCAACTGATTCAAATGAGTTCTTGACTCATTGAATTGAAGGAGATGTTAATTGAATTCAATACTACTCATCAGAAATACAAACTTGTCGTATAGATAATTCAGTGTCTGGAATACAACCCTGATGTTCGCCTGATAGACAAGGCAGAAAGTCTGATGAGTAAGCTCAAAATCACCAGCGACACTACAATACTCCACTGCATACACAGCTGGAACTATATCACAGAAGGTACTTCTGCCTACACTGTAATTAGTATGGCGAGGGAAGTACCTTCTGTAGAAAGTAACCACGACATACAGAACCACAACCTTCACAAATTCGGCAGGTGCCATCCTCTGGCTGGGTGAGCATGTGCTCTCTTCTCTTCTTCTCAATGGCCAACTTCATTTCTCTCCTTCCTCTCCTTCTTCCTTCACTCTTCACTGTTAACTCTGATTCACAAGTTTCTCTCTTCTATATATTCCTCTTCCTCTTCTTCTTCTCTTTTATATAATCTTCCTCTCTTCACACCTCCCCCATCACTGCTTTATTTCAGTAGAATACACCACAAGACTCTCATTTCTGTTGTTCCGATTCTCACCATGCAGTCCCAAGATCTAGAAACTGCTCACTCCGAGAGTCTCACGTCATCACCCTCTTTTGACCCCAATGAGCATCGTCGACTGGCTTTTGAGAGGATCGAAAATGCTCGCTCTGGCTGGCACCATCTGCGTGCTGTAGTCGTGGCCGGCGTAGGCTTCTTCACTGATGCCTACGACATCTTTGCTATCAATCTCTGTGTGAGCATGATCGGAATTGTCTACTGGCAGGGTGCAAAGCACAACCCAGGAAAGCTCCCCACCAACTCAGACACGGCAATTAAAGTATCCACCTCTGGTGGTACTGTCATCGGTCAGCTGCTCTTTGGGTATCTCGCTGATCGCTACGGCCGGAAACGAATGTACGGTATTGAGTTGATGATCATCATCGCGGCTACTCTCGCTCAGTCCCTCTCTGCTGCCTCTCCCGCCGTCTCAATCACCGGAGTACTCATCTTCTGGCGAGTCATCATGGGTATTGGAATTGGAGGAGACTACCCTCTTTCGTCCATTATTACATCTGAGTAAGTACTATATAACTCCAGTGGATAGCCTTCACTCTCTCCTCTAGTGCACAGGCTACATTTCTCTTGTGGACCAAGCTAACTGCTACTGTTACTACGAAGGTTCGCAAATACCAAATGGCGTGGTGCCATGATGGGAGCTGTCTTTGCCATGCAGGGCATTGGCCAATTCGCTGCTGCGATCATCGCCCTCATCGTCACGTCCGGATTTCAGAAGTCTCTCGAATCAGCCAAGGACGTCGCACATTGCACCGGGGTATGCCTATTAGCAGTGGACAAAATGTGGCGCACCATCATCGGAATGGGTGCTGTACCTGCTCTGATTGCCTTGTACTTCCGACTCACAATCCCTGAGTCTCCACGTTACACTCTCGAGGTTTCGCGTGACCCTATCAAAGCCGAGGCAGATATCCAGGCCTACATCAAAGGGTACCGCGAGGGAATTCCTGATGAAATCCAGCGCATCAGGGTCCAACAAAATGATCAGATCCAGGTGATCACCAAGGCGAGCTGGTCTGATTTCGCCCGTCACTACTGGAAGTGGAAGAATGGACGTACCCTTCTAGGTACGGCGGGCTCTTGGTTCTTTCTGGATGTTGGTAAGTTGCACTGAACACTTCATTTGTCATGCTTATTTTTGTGTACGTGCTGATCGTATCCTTTCGACCACCAACAGCTTTTTACGGACTCGGCTTGAACAACTCGATCATCCTCAGCGCTATCGGCTGGAGTGGCGGGAAGAACGTCTACCAAATCCTCTACCGCAATGCCGTCGGTAACCTCATCCTGATCTGCGCCGGTGCTATTCCGGGTTATTGGGTGACTGTCGCAACAGTGGACACTATTGGTCGCAAGCCAATTCAAATTGTCGGGTTCACACTGCTGACCATCCTATTCGTTGCGATCGGCTTTGGATTCAACAAGCTCAAGCACTCCCATAATGGGCTTCTCGCTCTCTACGTGCTAGCTCAGTTCTTCTTCAACTTCGGACCCAATGCCACTACCTTCATCGTCCCTGGAGAGTGCTTCCCTACCCGATATCGCTCTACCTCACACGGGTTCAGTGCCGCTGCAGGAAAAGTTGGCGCCATCATCGCACAATGTGTGTTTGGTCCGCTGGTGCACCGTGGAGCCAAGAAGGACTCATCCGACTCCCCTTGGCTCAACCATGTCATGCAGATCTTTGCATTGTTCATGTTCTGTGGGATTTTCACCTCATTCCTGATCCCCGAGACTAAACGAAAGACACTGGAGGAGCTGTCGGGTGAGGTTCCTCTGCCGCCTGCCGACGACCGTGTCAACGATGCTGCCTTTGATGCTATTACACGGGCCGGTGAAAAGACGAATCCCGAGATGGGGGGAAGCAATAGCAACAAGGCTACTGTGTCAGCAACCGCTGAGGGACAACCTATCTGAGATGAAGCCTGAATCATCCCGTACATCAGGCAATGGTTGACGGGATGTCAACTGTCCATACGTACGATTAGCTGGACAACAATGGAATGGGACATGCTTACTACTTAGTTACTGGATGCTTTTTTTACCCATTGTTATCTCTAATGTTTCAGCCGATGATACTTGCTAGTACCATTGCTAGTATTTCATTCTAATAAAAAGTGCCCTTCTCTTCAACTTGTTCGAAGTTGTATGCAAGGTTCTTTCGCTCGTAGCATATAGGTACTACTTTCACCAGTGTGGTTGCACCAGTCATACACGAGAATACTACATTACTCAGGGCAATCTTCCGAGTTGCCTGGATCATAATCCCTACTATTTACCGATTCCTATTTTCCTCTAAATTTGTCATCTCTTCTCTTACCATAGCATGATGGTTGCTGCCAGTGACTGTTGATGTCAGTACTACACCTACACTAGCACCCTTCAAGTTGAGAGTGAACATGAATAGAAATAAGATTAGTAATTCTTAATTCTCTAATATCCAATATCCAATTCATACTAGCAATATCAAATCTAAACAATCCCTCTATTATACCAATACCAATAATGATGGATCGTGACTTCCCCCAACTCGACTCCCGATGGAGCAGCACCGCACCTTCCTCCTCTTCCTCCTGCTCTTCCCTTACTTCCCTCACTTCCCACCACGAACTTCCAACAACCAACCACAACTTGAACCCAGAAATGTCCACATCCCAACCAGAACCAGAAACAGACACGCAGAAATTCTCAGATCTGAATCTCTCACAAAAAGACTCCAACAAGCCCACTATCACTGGGAACCCAGACTCGAACGGGCAATCCCCACAAAGCCCCCCATCATCAACAACAACAATCACCATCGCAACAACACCCAAAGACCTCACTTCATCCCTGAACCTAATCGCAACCTCAATCGCCGAACAACGTCAAATCGCCAGTAAAGCTATCTTTCACAGCAAAGCCTTCATATCCACACTGCTTCTGTTGTTCTCACTGAGTACAGTACTAGTCCTGCTGATCTCACTCTCCGAACTTGAATATCTGCACGTGGACGCGTTCACGGCTGCGTTTACGCTGCTTGCGATCCTTGCGGCATCCTTGAAGGGCGTTGAGTATTTTACGGCGGGGTATCTGGATCATGCTGAGAGGATTGACTGGGGTTGGCTTTACGGGGCCCGCGATGTCGCGGATGATGCAGGCTCGTCCGGTGACTATGGCGGAGTGTATTCGGGGGTTGGAGGTGGAGAGGGAGAGGGAGGAGGAGAGGGAGAAGGATATTTTGGAGGAGGAGGAGAGGGTAGAGGAGGAGAGGTTGGCGCAGGAGAGATTGGAGGAGGTGATGTTGGAGGAGGAGAGATTGGAGGAGGAGAGAGTAGAGGAGGAGAGAGTAGAGGAGGAGAGAGTAGAGGAGGAGAGATTGGAGGCGTTTATGCAAAGTATTCGGGAGGACTGGAGACGGGAGAACGAGAGAATAAACGAGGAGATGCTGGAGAAGGATTTGCTGCAGGACATGCTAGAGGAGATGGAGGAGGAGAGATTAGAGGTGGAGAAGAAGAGACTGTGGGAGGAGACGCTAGAGGATATGAGACGAGAGAGGGCGAGACAGGACGAGGAGGTACTGGAGCAGGAGATGCTGGAGGAGATGGAGAAGGAGATGGAGGAGGAGCAGCGAATGGAGGAGCAGCGAATGGAGGAGCAGTAAAAGATGCAGAACAACCATCGCAAGCAAAAGGACTATCGCATCGAGAAGACCCAGAACCAGATCAAAAAGAAAACCGACCAGAGAAAGACGCAGGACAAAACAGCCCAGACTGGGACAAGCAGCGCGACATCGTCTGGGTCACGAAGCGGAATGAAAGAGTAATTGCGACGATGGTCTTGCGGGTTTGTTCGCCTGCCTCGAAATATGCGAAGTGTGTTCCATTTATCCGGGCTTGGACCGTGAAAAGGATTTATCGTCGTCTTGGACTCGGGACTTCCTTGCTTCAGCATGTTGTGAATTTTTGCCGTGAGAATGGATGGGATGATCCTCGGTTCGCGGCGAATCATGTTTACTCTTTGCGGATTGTTCCTACGTGGATTCTGGGAGATGTTGAATGGGGAGATGATGTTGCGAAGAGGATTCTGGAGAAGGAGCTGGGATGTTAGGGTGTGATTGTGGAGTCGAGCTGGTTTCTTTCATAGTTTGCTTTTGATGGAGTTTGGCGACTGGTACTGCTGGTAGAGGTTGAGGAAGAGATATCATTTTCGAGATCAGGGCCGAAGATGAGGACTGGGGCGGATAAGAGTCCTCGTTGTGTGAGTGTGTGAACAATGGTTTCGAGATACATGTGGTCTGAACCATTTCCGTCTTGTTTCAGGACTTGCCAGGCTTTCTGCAGGGGGAATGAACATGATGCAGGACCGAACAGTCCCATGTCTTCTTTCAAGAGGTAGTCCATGCTTAGGGAGATTTTCCTTGCTAGAGCCACGGCGCAATTATCAGGCGGTGGTGTTCGATGTGAGTTTTCCGGACCGGTAGATAGGTTCATACTATTCAAAGAAGAGATTTCTTGAATGCAAATTATCTTAAAAGTCCATAGATGCGTGAAGATATTTGCCATTGTCACGTTGGGAAAGTAGATTAGTCTGTCATCGAGACAACGATCCTGGACTTCGTCCGTCTTTCGACCTTGACGCCAGAAAGACCGGGGCGAATCTTTCAAAGATGTCTCCCAATGATTCAACTGAGCGGACATCTTGCAGAATCCAAGCATAATCGATTGCCACTCTACATCGGATTGGTCGACGCGAGAAGTCGTGAGGCAATCGACTTGATGAAGAAGAGAGGATAAACCAACAAAGTCACTCAGAAATGCCTGCATTATAGAAGGAGAGATTCCCTCAAATGGAACACCCATCCAAGTTGAAAGACCCAGGAAAGTCGGTTGACGATGTTGAATAGCATGGATTATCTGCATTGGGTTAACACATGGTAAGAGTACAGTATTAGTAGGAGCCAACCCTGAAGAATGAGAGAGTTCATCTCAAAGTTGATTGCATCACATACCATGAGCGGTCTGAACCCTATGAACAACCTATGCAGAAGACCAGATCTGCAAGATTCTGGTCCACATAATTCGAAAAATGTCCCTACGGCTTTCAAGTGCGCTTCAAGTGCGCTAGCCGCGTTGGGAATCATGACCTCAAGTTCGCCATCAGCACGGAATCCATACTAACATAGAGAAAATGAAATGGAGAGTTGATCTCACCTCGACAAGAATCAAGCACATAATCGAAGGAATCAATTCATCGGATGAACCACCGCCATTTTCAAGCGTTCTTCGCAGAGACCGGATAGCCGCTAGATATGGTTCGGAGAAAGAACGTCTAGAGACGGTCACTGAGGCCAGAACTGCTGCTGCGAGAGCCGTCACTGATTTAGACAGGACTGTGTTACTTTTTGTTACACATGGAAGATCATAGAGAACTTCGACCCAGGTGCCACAAATCCGAGGATGTTGCTGGACTGGTAGCGCTGGACTTCCTGCGTTTCGCTCGGTTGCCGGGAGATAGTTTTCCACTATGACATTCAGGAGATGGTGCACTGATGGTGGTATGTCGATTTGTGCATCCATAATAGGACTGCTATTAATCCATTGAGCTGGTGGAGAGTCCAGGGCGAGTTTGACTGGACGCGGAGAAATACCCCGGCCTTTGGCCGGAGTAGCATGGCGACGTTGAAAACCCTCCGAGTTCTTGAAAGAATCTTGTTGGATGAATTTCCAGGCCGTGGAGTATCCGTCGCAAGCTCGTCCAGTTAAGGAACATTGGCTGCAACCCGGCTGTTTTCCATCACACTATCATATACCAGTAAGTATAACTAGTAGGATTCAGGCTATTGAGAATAGTTCGACCGGGACGGCATACCCCCAATTTGCGCCGTCGGCAGTTATTGCAGACGGATCGCTGCTTATGTTTCATCTCTTCAGTGAAAATCGTACATTATTAGCTATTATACACGCTCGTCGCATGTACTTGACTGATAATTCCCGCGCCATCCCGCGCAAGTGTGAAGAGTAAACGTTCAAATTGAATGTTCTGTGGCGTTGGAGCGATGAATAAGCCATTTCTTGGCGGAATATGATTCCATTTACGGTTAGCCTGATATGAGTTGTACTAAATATGGGGATTCAAGATGGCGATTCCTCGTACTCCACTATGACCCCGTCAGAGTTCCCTATATAAAGCTGTTAAAGTCCAGGAAAACCTGGCTGAATTTGATCTTTCATAGTACCAAAGAGAGTCAATTTTTTACAAGAACTTCACTGTTACCACCAGCACCACTACTTTTACCACCATGGCAAATGCACCGGCTTTCCGTGACCTCATTGGTCTCCCCCCTTCAACAGCCTCCGTCCAAGACTCCACACTCATCATCATCGATGCGCAAAATGAATATGCGACCGGGCACCTCCACGTTGAACTCGTCGAGGGATCCCGTAAAGTGATCGCCGACTTGCTATCTCGCTATCGCCAAGGTGGCAATGGCAAGAACATCGTCCACGTCGTCCACGAAGTTCCCGCCGGTGCTCCAGTCTTCACACCGGGAACACCCCTAGCAGAGGAATTCAGCGAGCTCACCCCCCAAGCCGGAGAGAAAGTCGTTACGAAGAATTTCCCGAATTCTTTTGCTCAGACCGACCTCGATGAGTACCTGAAGGGGCTCGGCGAGGTCGGGAAGAAGATCGTTCTGGTTGGGTATATGGCGCATGTTTGTGTTTCAACTACTGCTAGAGCTGGTAATGAGAAGGGGTATGATGTTATTGTTGCTAGGGATGCTGTTGGGGATAGAAATATCCCTGGCGTTGAGGCGAAGGAGTTGGTGCATGTTGCTTTGTCTGAGTTGGGTGATGCCTTTGCTACTGTCTTGTCTGCGGCTGAGATTCGCGCATAGGTTGGTTTAGTGTGATGCTTTAGAAATTAAGGGAATTACGAATGGATTTTTTTGGATTAAAGAATGCCAACAAGAGTTCTTTATTATATTGAGAGTTGAATGATTCAAGATATGGATTATAAACGTGCAGATCTACTCTAGTTGATGGCCAGTACCCTACTATGTACATTCCAACCCTCTTGAAGTGTTAGCGAGTCCGAGTCGCAAGAGACTGCTGTCTTAGGCCCATATTACTGCTACCTCGCAGTAGTATCACGGCAAGCTCTACCTTCTCGGCATATGGGACAATTGTTCGTCTCATAGAGCCAAGTACTAATACAGGCATAATGAAAAACGTGCCGGCAGGATAGGGTACTCACCTCAGTACCCACCCGATATTCCTCAAGGCAGATAGAACAGGTTGTACTACTAGTACTGTCGGAGGCTTCTAGTAAACGTAGCATCTCTTCAGTGACTCTTACCCGGCGCAAATATTCAACTATGTAAGAAGATGCAGGTGGTCGACGGCAAGGCGCCCAGTGAACGTGGTAGTCCAGTCCGATCGGTAAAATGTACCCATTGGCAGCTGCATCAAGTAGGATTGCGATTGAGGCATCTATGTCGGTCTCTTCTTCAAGTTCAATATCGCCACTGGAACTTTGGCTATGTGATTGATCGGTTTGCGCGTTCTGTGAATTTGAACGACGGCGAGATCGCCATGGTGTTGTTGTTGAGAGATATCCGGTTATGAAGCCTCGCATATTGATAATGAGCCCTGGAGATCTTCGAGTCTTTTAGAAAATGTCTAGGTAGTAGTTCCAAGGATAAATCTTCTGGTTCCGCCGAAGCGTTGCTTATATTCGTTCTCTGGTAATGCCGCAATAACTTTGATTGATCCCAATGACTTCATTCATAGATCATGATACAAAGAACTTTGTTGAATGTGCAAGCTCCCTGAGTCTCAATGCTCCTTGTTATCCATTGATTGTGTATTTCCCCTGCTCAGTCAGATTTCAAATACTAATGTGCACTTTTTAGTTAAGGGAGAGTATTACTTATGTGAATCATATTAGAACAAAGTGCTGTGCTTCTTAGTTGTGAGAGTTCACGACATGAATGGCGAGACTTTACCTCATGAACAAAGCAAATCGAGAAACTTCTTTCGTTCAAGTGCAACGGGCAAAAATAGAAAGTCCTTAAAGCGCCGCGGGCCATTGTGTTCTTCCTTTGATGTGAAAACAAAGATCGAAAGTTAGCAGGATGACCAGGTATTAGTGATGACGGAAGATTTGGTATCTCTTTCAAGATTATTTGGCGGTAATTGGAAGATAGTAAAATAGCATATTCGATCTTGATGACAAGTAACTGGCCTCTCCGACCTGGCGAGCTGTAATCTCTTGGCATCGAGTTATGAGCAATTATGCAAATGTACCATTCTTGCTCCGTCTTGATCCCTGCACAGCCTGCTGTTTCACTCGAATCGCCGGGATCTCCGAATCAGGCGGACCGGGAAAAAAACATCGAACATTCGGGATTCGAATAGTGCACTTGATGCTCAGAAAATCACACAAGCGAAGCTCGGCACGCAACATGCAGCCAGTCCCGCGAGTCATACGGTCCGGCAGGAAGCATGCCACTCTGCCACGACCCGATCGACCGCCGGTAAACAGCCGAGAGAGATCCGGTCTTGCGATTGACCATCGAAGAAGAACGACAATAGCCTTGACAGCTTCGATTTAGCCTTTGGAGTTGTCTTGTCATAACCCCCAGGCGTCTCCAGGGCCCTACCTCTCGTACCCGAACTTCCCGGGGAAGATACCGGTGGGATCCTTCATCAGGATATGATTCGCGTAGTGCCGGGAGAGGCGTGGTGGTGGGAAGGCTGGGCGTCCAGGAGTATCAGGCTAAATGGTTCGCATTCAGCCGGCGCAAACAGAAGATGCAATGTGGGGATCGAGAGACGGGGAAATGAAACAATTCGCGATATTGCACAGCTTGAACTTGTGAGTCTTCGGGCTGTTTCGATACCGGTCAACACACGCCTCATTCTGTGCTCGGACTATTCACAGAGATCACAAATTCTACTCTCATTTTCGATTCCATCTTCAATGCTTTGGCATCTCTGGTTCTCCCCACGCGGGGTTCCCCAGGGATGAGTCTCCATCAGAGTGGGACCCGGGGAGTAAACACCAATCAAAGCAAAGCTCGACCCCCTCTCCGTTGCAGGTAGCAATCTCCATGCCTACTGGGCGAAACCAATGATGCCATTTCGGCATTTCGGTATCCTGTTCGGCGAAAAGGGGAGCTGAGAATGGATGTTCATTATTGGCGTTGGGGATGCGAGCTGAGACTTGCGCAATATCGTGAAGCCACACCGCTGGTACACAAGGGGAATATCCTTGCAGAATTGCGAGCCATTTCAGCCTCGAATGTCTTTCAAATCAAAGACTCATCTGTCGTTGCATTGTGTATTTATCCAAGGTTCGCAGCTGCCATGGCCGGATAAATCCTGATACTGCACGGACTGTCTACATGCACAGTACAAGCAACGCCAATGTCCAAGCCCAGCCGCAGCCACTTACATCGTCTCCACGCCTTTCACTCTCCGCAGCCGACCCGGGCATTTAGCATCTATCCTCTCCGGAACACGCGGCGCGTCGGCTCGCGGTGGGGTCAACAGAAGAAGCTTGGTCGAGAAGAGGGATTCTGGCCCCCATGGGGATAAAGGCCCGGGGTAATTATCCAGAGAAAGACCGACTGTTGAATAAATGCAGCGCTGATCCCCGGACTGGCGATTGAAGCGGCCTGATTATTATTTCGACTCTGCATCAAGCTATCTTTTCTAGCCCCCATTATATCTCTGCTGCCATTCATTGACGATGGCGCCTCCCATGGCTGGAGAAACGGCCGTCTCGGCCAAGCGTGCCGAACTCGCGGGAAAAGGAGGAATTAAGGGTCTCATCAGCAATAAGAAGACGTCGGCGATTGGGTTGTTTGCATCGCTAGGTGGTCTGGTGTACGGTTATAACCAGGGTATGTTCGCTCAGATCTTGACGATGCACGCCTTCGTTCAGTCGACACAGGGATATGCCGAGGGAACTGGTATTGAGCAGGGTATCTTGACATCAATTCTGGAGCTCGGCGCTTGGGTGGGAACTCTGATCAATGGATACCTCGCCGATGCGGTCGGTCGTCGATTGACCGTGTTGATTGCGGTTGTTGTCTTCTGTGTTGGTGTAATCGTCCAGGCCTGCACGGTCAACAAGGACTATGTTTTTGGTGGTCGCTTCGTGACAGGTCTGGGTGTTGGTAGTTTGAGTATGATCGTGCCGCTGTATAATGCGGAGCTGGTGAGTGATTACTTTGCGAATATCCCAAGTCTTCATGATACTGCATACTAAGAGTCACGATAGGCGCCCCCGGAGATTCGTGGATCTCTTGTCGCAGTCCAACAACTTGCTATTACGTTTGGTATCATGGTCAGCTTCTGGGTAAGTTCTATCTCCTTTGTCTGCCAATTGCCTCTTGATGTGACGGATCAGGCGATGCTTACTATGCTGTCTTCACGCTTCAGATCGGATACGGTACCAATTATATCGGTGGCACTGGTGATACGCAATCAAATGCGGCATGGCTCGTCCCGGTTTGCATCCAAATTCTTCCTGCGATCATTTTGGCTGTGGGTATGATGTTGTTCATGCCACAGTCACCGCGTCATTTGATGAACACTGGACGTGAGGAGGAGTGTCTCCAAACCCTTGCCCGTCTGCGCGGTACCTCCGTCGACGACATCCTTGTGCGCATCGAATTCCTCGAGATCAAGAGTCTTCACATGTTTGAAAAAGAAGTTTCGGCCGAGAAGTATCCGCAGTGGCTAGATGGCTCGTCCTCCAGTCGCTTCAGGATGGGATTGGCCGATTATGCGTCGCTTGTGACGAACAAGTCACTTTTCAAGCGTACAACTGTTGCAGTAAGAAAAGCCCCATTTACCATAGGAATCTCATTTGGATATTATACTGACTGCTCAGTGCCTGATCATGGTGTTCCAACAATGGAATGGCATTAACGCAATCAATTACTATGCGTGAGTCTAATCATGACGGTGCATCGCAATAACCCCCCCTAATATTCATAACTTCTAGGCCTTTCATCTTTGATAACATGGAACTACCCGGAAACACAACCTCCTTGCTGGCCACGGGTGTTGTAGGCATCGTCGAGTTCCTTTTCACCATCCCTGCTGTCATGTGGGTCGATCAGATCGGACGTAAGAAGATCTTGATCGCGGGTGCAGCCGGAATGGCGATCTGCCATTTCATTGTGGCCGGCATTATTGGCGCCTACCAGGGTGAATTTGCGGAGAACAGGGCAGCCGGTTGGACGGCAATTGTGTTCATTTGGATTTTCGTCATTAACTTTGCCTACTCTTGGGGTTTGTCCTACCTACTCAGCCCTGATTTTTCTTGGTCTTGAAACTCACCTGACTACAATAGGACCTGTCGCATGGATCGTCGTATCAGAGGTGTTCCCTTTGAGTATGCGAGCCAAGGGTGTTAGTCTCGGAGGCAGCAGTAATTGGGTAAGCATCAAGTTTTTTCTATCATTATCATAATTGTTCTTGTTATTATTTTCGGAGCACCGGATTATCTAACAACGTCATAGTTGATGAACTTCGTCGTTGGTACGACCACTTCTCCATTCATCAGCACCTCTACCCTGGGAACCTTTATTTTCTTCGGTTGTGTCACCACTGTAGGTATTTTCTGGGTCATTTTCTTCGTTCCCGAAACCAAGGGTCGCACACTGGAAGAGATGGATGAGCTCTTTGGTACAACAGGGGTGGCAGCCGCTGACGCAGAGCGCAAACACCGCATTGAGAGCGAAATTGGCCTATTGGCGCTGGTTGGGATCGAAAGCTCGGAAAGCGAGAAGCACGTCGACGCAAATGTCGGCAGTGAGGAGTTTGTGGAGGCGAAGAATTGAGCGGTGCAGTCATTGTGCAACGAGTTCAGGTTTGCAGAATTTGATGCAGTTCCTTGAATCAGCAAGGAGTTGACGAGATACCCATCTTTATGTATGCCAATATATACTATTCGTACTACCCCATGGCACATGTGCACATAGTTCAAATACTAGTACGGAGTACATCGAACACATCTAATCCCGACGATCGGCGGCCGGTGTTGACACTATTGAGATGCACCGATCGGCGTCATCTGAACTTCTGATTAGCTATTTACCGGGGTTTTCCATGTGGCTTACAACTATAACTTTGTTGATGCAGGGTACTGATCACATTACGAGATGATGGGTCATTTCCCAAGCTGTCCGGAGCGAGGAGTCTGAAGCACCCAGCGCATCATCTGCATTTCCTTACTAGTATGTACAGAGTCATGTACTTTCGAAGCCTCAGTTGGGCGTCAGCTTTGGGGATTTACAGCTGGCAGGCCACAATATCATGATTTCAGCAAATAGAATGCATCGTCCGATCTCTCAGGAACCCTTTCAGCCCTAGCGCGCCTTAAATATAGTAAAATAGTGGAGGCAATTCCCCACAAGGCGCCGCTGGTTGGGTTGCGTCTGACACATTCCTTTTCGTGTCTCACCCCCGTTTCTTGGCTTTGGTTTTCTTTATATTGCAGCCTCGCTTTCATTTCTTTTTCTTCTCACTGCTTCCTCCTTTTCCATTCAGCTTCAAGTCTATTTCCAAGGTTCCCATTCAACCTTCATCTCCTCCACCCACAACCTCTACCTCAGCATCCACTTATCAACTTCACCATCACAATGAGCACCACCACCAACACTGCTGCCGCTGCCACTACCTCGGCCTGCCTTCCCAAGTGGACAATTCCTACTAAAGACATTGCCTGTGCCGCTACCAACCTCAGTGGCAATGTGACCAAGGCCTTCGATTCTTGCTGCAAGGGTGACAGCCCCGTCAAATACAACGACGACTGCAACATCTACTGCCTTGCCCAGGGTCAGACCATGGATGAATTGAAGGACTGCATCAGCGACAAGAGCAAGCAATTCAACAACGTCTTCTGCAACACCAGCAAGGGGAACGCGACTGCTACCGCATCGGCCACCACCACCAAGGAGACTTCCACCGGCACCTCTACCTCCAGCGCATCTGGTACCTCTACCTCCACCGGCGCTGCTGTCATCGGCCAGCCCATCTCCAAGACCGGTCTTGGCCTTGTCGCCATGCTCTTCTGCTCCACCCTCGCCGGTGTTCTCGCCTAAGCGAATTCCTTCGGAACTCCCCACATACACTGCGATATGCTCACTGCGATTATGAACAACCGAAGGACCGCAGGGACGGGAAACGGTAATTGATGAATCTGGACAAAAAAGAACACATGGGACATGGATATCCAAGGGCTGGGACTCGGTTTGCTTTGACTCTCTCGGGGAGGAAAACTACTATTTTTCTTTCTCTGTACCACTAGCGCTAGCCTTGGAAACAAATTTATTTAATTCTTAATTTTCAAGATTCTCTCCCCTTAGCCTGCTTAAGCTAGAATTTTGGGTGTTTTTAACATTCCCTCCTTGGGGCCAAAGGTCCACCATAGCTCGACGCGCGAATGATAGCACGCGAGATTTCCGGATCGTCACCGCTGATCGTCACGTTCGCGTTACAGTTGCATGAAGGTTCTCCTTCGGGAAATTTCCCGAGTCACGGAATATCTTGGGAGTCTTTTCGCTCTTGGGGGTCCTCTACCCCGCAAAGCACCCTGCAATCGAGAGTGGTCCCACCGTGGGGAAGCGACTCGGGAATTTAACCGACGCCTTCTATATAACTGAAGCCATGGTTTTCGAATTCAGGTACCATCGAAAGTCTAATGAGGTCGCTATCTGGCAAAATGCGGTTTATTCGGGCTCTTATTCACGTTGTCCTGCTGGGGTTAACGCGAGGTGCGGCTTTAAAGCCACGAATCAACAATCGTCTTGCTTTAACACCACCCATGGGGTAAGTCCATGTATTAGCAATACACAGTGAAGCACGGGTTTCTAACACCAGCCAGCTGGAACACATACAATCATTACGCCTGCTCACCGAATGAAACAATTGTCAAATCAAATGCCAAAGCTCTGGTCGATCTGGGCCTCGACAAACTCGGCTATCGTTACGTGACAATTGATTGCGGCTGGACAATCCCAGACCGTGTCAACGGGTCCTTGACTTGGAATGAGACCATTTTCCCCAGTGGATTCCCTGCGATTTCCCAGTATATTCATGATCTGGATCTCCTCTTCGGAGTCTATGAAGATGCAGGGATTCGGTCGTGTCAGACTGATATCGAACAGGCCGGAAGTTTGTGTACGTGCGACTCCGAACTTATTTTCACGACAGGGTACGCTAACTTTCCTAGTCCACGAGGCTCAAGACGCGGCGCTATTTGCATCTTGGAAAATAGATGCATTGAAGTGTCAGTACTCTCTTGACAGTTTACCACTAGCCCGTCGCAAACTAACTCTCTCCAGATGACAATTGCTTCTCTGATGCAGCAACAAATTACCCAAACGTTAATTATGAGCCGAGTACATCTCCCCGCCCTCGTTTCGCCAATATGACCAAAGCCCTTGCTGCACAAAATCGCCAGGTGCTCTTCCAGATCTGTGAATGGGGAATCGATTTCCCAGCACTATGGGCCCCTGCTCTCGGCAATACATGGCGTATTGGTAACGATATCATCCCAGCATGGCGCGCCATCTGGCGTACCCTCAACCAAGCAGTTCCACAAACCAGCTTCGCGGGTCCCGGTCAGTGGCCTGATCTCGATATGCTTGAAGTTGGTAACGATATCCTGACAATACCCGAGGAGCAAACTCATTTCTCATTGTGGGCAATCTTGAAAAGCCCCCTGGTTATTGGCGGGGCCTTGAAGGATGACTTGACTTCCATCAATAAGGACTCTCTTGCCATCCTGTCTAATAAAGATGTTATCGGGTTTAACCAAGACTCCCTGGGCAAGAGTGCTGATCTCAAGCGCCGTTGGTCTGAGGATGCATATGAAGTCTGGAGCGGACCCCTTTCAAATGGGCGCACTGTTGCTGCATTGATCAACTGGGCAGATGAGGCTCGCGAACTGACTCTCAATTTGCCAGACATTGGGATTCAATTTGCTGGTCAGATAAAGGATATCTGGAACGATAAGACTGTGAAAAACGTGAAAACGTCATACAGCTCTACGATTGAGCCTCATGGAGTGATGCTTCTGGAACTCAAAGACACCGTTGCTGCTGGTCTGTACAGTAGTGAAGACTTTGCAAGCACTAGCGGGTATGTTCAAGCATTCAAAGTTTACTCTAGTGTAGCTGGCATCATTATACTGACAACCAACAGGAAAACCTACAGCTTCGATTCGCTGTACGCGAACACCACGAGCAGTAACCACACGATTGTCGTTCAATTTGCCAGTTCTCCAACGAAAGAGACAAAGATCAAAATTGAAAACTCCCAGGACAGTGATGCGAAAGTTCTCCTGGTTCCAGCTTCTCGCAAGTCCGCTTCAACAACACTCACATTGCACGCCGGGTCCGACAACAAGCTCGATATCACGTCGTCTCTTCCAATTGATTCGATTCAAGTACATTCCCCGGGAGGGGAGTACTACCCTTGTACAGGCTTTTCTACTTCTGGCTCTGCTAAGCTCGAAACATGCGACTCGGGATTCTGTAAGCCCGCTGGCTCAAAGCTGTCTTACCTCGACAGCTCGAGCAAGGGATCGGCAGTTGTTCATGCGACCCTACCTGAAGGTTCTCAGAATGGAACTGTGTCCAAGTACGTCGAGATTGACTTTACCAATAACGACATCGCATTTTCGACTTCCTGGGGGTTGGGTTCGAACTCTCGCAACATTACCATCTCGATCAATGATAATGAGCCAGTTCGCCTTGAGGTTCCTTTAACAGGTAAACACAGTGAGTTATTCGGTCCGGGCAAAGGATGGTGGGACGCTTCCACGTTGGGTATTTTGACTGGGGGCTGGAAGAATGGCGATAATGTTGTGGTTGTTGGAAACGAAGCTGGCGATGATGCTTTCCAGAGCTATGGAGCTGATTTTGTGGGGTTGAGGGTTTTCAATTAGCTTCTCCTTGGAAAAACAGCCTTATTACCTAGATAAAGAGACAATGGAGATGAAGTGAATTGCTGTAATTTCTACTCTTCGAGTCCCACAACACGGGGATAAACTAGGGACAGCCCTATCCTGATTTAAAGCAGACCAATTGAAAACGAGGAGTCGACAAAATCCAATCGCAAAATAACATCAAAATACCTCCTTCACCTCTCTAGTTGTGGATATTGATTGAATAATTAAACATGTGGCTTCCAGACCATTTCCAAAAATTCTCGGACAGTCCTGGGCTTGAAACCCGGGAATTTATCTCCCAGTCGACCCTCGGTTGGCAACTTGAAGCCTTCGGCGAGATAAAGTTGATAACCGAAAACAGCGTAGTCGCGTTGCTCTTCCGGTTGAATTCCACTTCCCTCAAGAATATTCATCGTGGGGACATCTCCCTTCTCAACGTCTTCGGGTTTCAAATATGTGACATTGAATTTTTCACCTAATGAAAGAGTTAGCAATGCATAATCCTCATCTTGACGAATGCACTCACCCAAGACTTCTTCAGCTTCTTTGAGGGCCTGGCCAAGTGTAGTGTCTTCTCCATTGCAGAAGCTGAACTCGGTCCACTCATCGAGCTCCAAGAGCTTCGCAATTAATGTCCCAGCATCGTAGCTGTAGATCATAGTTATATTTGCAGTTCCGTCGCCTGGAATACATGCTTCGCGACTGAAACAATCAATTGCAATGGTGTTTGGTGTGATATTTGATCGGACATGGGGTGTTCCCATGAAGTCCATAAAAGCGCCACAAACTGGTCGAGTGTATTTCAAACTGCTATTCTTCAGGAGATTTGCAGCAGTAAGGAACCAGTCAACACCGGGGTCTATATTTTTCCGTCTAGGGACGCGATGTTAGTTAAATTCAAGTTACTAGTATCACTGGCATAACAAGCCCGGGGTTGGAGAGTGATACTCAGCACGCGTCATATAGCCAAACTCGCTGGTGATGAACCGTTGAACAGTGCGCGCCTTGTCGGCAGCTTCGATCAAATGGATCTGAGCTTGAGAACAATCATCTCCCAGCATTCCAATTGTACAGATAACTGTTTGCACATCATGCTCTTCCAGCTTTTGCACAAGTCCTGGGATATCATCATAGTCTACTTGCACATATGGCACACCGCTGAGCGGCGACTCAACATCATCCTTTATGGATCCGTCAATGAACACGTTATACGAAGGAAGTGGGTCATCATGTAGGTACGTACGCTTCGAGTTAGAGCAATGACCTGAAACTTATTTTCATGCTGGATCTGCTCAACAATCGTTCTTCCAACTCTGCCCGTCCCGCCAGCTACCGCAACTGTCAAAACCATGGTAGAATAATGTGAGTTGATAAACCGAGATCGATCTCGAACTCTCAATCAATTGATCTGCGGGGTTATTTCATAACACGTGAGTCGCTTAAGCCCAGCGATGTGGGCTGTGTCGCGCATTACACAATGACCTCCGAAAAAGGAAATAAATGGAGCCTCCCTTTCCTGGAGCCCCATCCAAGCCACCACCAGTTTGTTCCTCAAAACTAGGGTTCGGAGTGAATATCAATATGATCAGTCTATTGCAATTAGTGATGTAGATCAGACTGATCTCAGTCTTTAGAACGAATATTCTTTTCTTATGCCGACTGCCGACTGCCGACTCATCCGTTCATCGGGAATAAGGTTCGTTAGCGAAATGACCCACAAAGAAACAAAAACAAGATGACGCGCGAACAATAGGAAAGAAAACAAAGTCATAAACAATAGACAAGGCTGTTCCACTGTTTTTGCATTGAATCAGTCAGCCTTTTGTAAGCTGCTGATCTAGAAAGCCAAAAATCATTCGACAAAGATTCGATATGATATCTGTCCATGCCCATCGTGAGAGACAAGAGGGGTGTACGTCTGGATCGGGGTTTGAAATGGCAAAATAACTGCACCGAAGGTATCAATATAACTTTAACTCATGAAAATCTTGAAGATTTCCCGGGAACTCTCAAACTACTGGCAGCCCTGGAGCGTCACAGTGCACATGGCATTGACTCGAATATCCACATGGGTTCGTTGAGGTGATTGCGCACGGCCACATTTCCAATACTACTGTATTTTCGGGCATGTCGGATTTTGCTAGTCTACATATTGCGAACGCATGGCCCTAGCAACTATTGAATCTTATATTTCATGACTTCCTTTCCAGATTTTTGGTATATATGGAGTACTCCGCAGTTTCTTCATCCATGAATGCACTACGGATCTGTCACTCAATTTGACTGCTGCCATTGAGTGTCAGTCCCTGCCAATGACATCATTTCAAGATCTACTACACTAATTAGCCCTGAATTGTAACTCCCCACTGGAGCGATGTGTTATTTGCAGACTCGATTTATTGGAGTTCCCTCGGAATAAAATCGATCTCCGAGGCGAAAATTCGATGCAGGAATCACTCCATACCTACTTGAGAGCGTGCTCGCAAAATCTCCAGACTCGAAGATTTGCTCCGATTCAAATAAGTTCATCAACTTGAACTTGCAACGGATGTGATACTATGTACTAGTAGATCGGCAATTTCAAACAATATCAAAATTTATAGTACTGCCTCCAGGGCTAGGTATCGCCTTCACCTGCTAATTAGAATCCCTAGAAGATTTGAGGTCACCCACAGGTGATCCATCCATAGTATAGTTTGATCTTGAAGTCATATACATTCAATTTTTAGACCGCGGCATCAAGCCAGGTCTCTTTCAAGTTTTACTTTTAACGTTGAGATATGCGCATTGAAGTTGGCAGTGGTTCTTCACCATGAGGGGCCCCTGACCCCTGGCCCTGAATGTAATATTCTACGAGAAATGGCATTGCCTGCCAAAATGGCTACAATACCTAGCATGTATGTTCAATGCTACATTCTCCTGGGTCACTCTATGCTATGGCCATCACATTGGCAAGATACAGCCCGGTAGTAGTATTTTGAAAATGGGAAAATGTGCTACGTCAAGTTGGTTCAAGTTGGAGGTTGAAAGATATCCAAAGTCATTATACATTGAGAATGGTAGACACAAACTACTATGTGCACCGCCGGGATGCATCATGAACCCGGCCATCTCCAAGTAGTGGAGACGGTATCATGGTAAAAAGAAGTACAAATTGGAACATTAAATCATGCAAATGCTCATTTGGAGCTCTTGACGGCATTCTTGACCATATTGCCGAAGTTCGGAGTTCCAAGTCCCGTCACAGGATCCCATCCCTTAGTCGCATTCCAGCTGGCGTAAGGGACAACGGGACCACCGTTCTGTGGGCCGCTAAAGCGACCGTTGCCATCACAGCCGGTGCTTCCACCGGTAGTGATGTCGTTCAAGACTGAGGACGCATCGGAGTAAAGCCAAGGGTTGAGGAATCCCATGGTGGATTGACCGGCTTCAATACGGGCGTCGTTGAGGAGGGCAATGATACCAGCGAATGCGGGAGCCGAGGCGGATGTTCCGTCGACTCTGGTAAGTCGGCCCTTCTCGTAGATGGCGTAGTTCTGACCCTGAGCGGCGACATCGGGGAATGCACGACCCTTTTCGTTGAAGAGTCCAGAGAACTTGTCACCCAGCTTCTCGAGGTATGCACCGACAGCCTTGTCCTGCCACTTGGGGCGCTCCCACAAATCGGAGAATCCTCCGGAAGAGAAGTAGACAGCCTTTTCAGGAGAGGTGTGGGTTGTCGCACCAACAGAGGTCACCCAAGGACAGGCAGCGGGGAACTGAGGGGGGAAGTGGGTGGCATTCTTTCCATCGTTGGTCTCACAGGCAGCACCCACACCAGAATCGCCGGAGGAGAAGATGACGGAAACACCACGGCTACCAAGCTGGGCGTAGAGGTTGCAAACGGAGCGGGCGTACTTCTCAGGGATACTCTGGTAACGATATTAGCTGGTGTCACGTTGGGAAATTGTATCTGCCAGAAGGATTTACCTGTTCATCCTCTCCGTATGAGGTGGAGATGACCTTCGGAAGTTCCTCATCCTTCATCTTGATAACATTCTGAAGGAAATCGAGGTACGGCTCATTGTTATTGTTGTTGGGGTCAGGCTGATCAAGATCGGGCACAAGAGGGCCACGGCCACCAGTGCTAAACTCAGTCACAGGAACTGGGGAGCTAAGACCGACGATGGTTTGCAGATCGAGGTTGGCTTCGCTGCTATCGGCTCCAGAATTTTGGTCGTTACCGCCACCGTGATACTCGATAACAGTGAAGTTGTCGCCGTTGGCATATGGGGCAAGGTTTTGTTCGAAGAGAGCAAGATCAGAGTAGCGAGCGTATTGTTCCAGGTAGCTGGCAAATGCAACCTTGTTTCCGTTGTCAGACTGAGGCTTGTAATCGCCGACGTTGTAGATGCTCTTCAGGCACTCGGGAGTAATTGCAGTGTCGCAGCTTGCAGATGGAGCGAGAGCTGCCTTCTTGAAAGCCTCATCAGCAACTCTTCCCTTGCTGTGAATCGTGGCGCGGTTGGCCTTGAGCTGGCCGAAACGTGTTGTTGGGGTAACGACATTAACATGAGGAATAACATCATGTGGAAGAGAGTATTCGAGGGTACGCAGGCGCTCAACGTGCTTGTGACGGTTAATGTAGTATTGAAAGTTGGCGTCCAATAGATCGTTCGCTTTTTCAACGGTAGTATGAACGGTCAACCAATCAGCATCGCGTTGGATATCTTTAACACCAGCCTCCTCGAGCCAACTTTGAACGGACTGTATGGAATTTTCACTGGGTTGCAGCATGCGCTTCATCTCATCGTGTGATTGAAAATGTTTGCCGTATCCACGGTGACCAGGTGTCGACATGTCTATCAAGGCATCTTCGAATTTGTCGAGGTGTTCTTGTGTTAAAGCGAAGTTGAGCTTAATGGGTTGGCTTCCACTTGGGGTACGACTGTAGCGCCATCCTACAATGACAGATATGATTAGCCGAGGCTTCTATTTACATGGAATAGTCCCTCGATGGGATATAGTTAAGAGAGCACTCACCTTCGGGAATACCAGGAAGACTCTCAAATAAATCTGCTGTAGCGGTGGCTGCGAGAAGTGAGACAACCAGCGACAAGGTGCCGCTGTTCGGGAAAGAAACACGCATGGCGATGAGGACCGTTGTATGGCAGAATTAACACCCGTTCCAGTTCCTAGTCGAGACTTGCAGATGCCAAAGTATAAATAGGGCAATTGATCTGGAATGAGCAAGACAAAGGGAGGGGGGGTCGCGCAGGTTTTATTTATTATGGTTGCATCAGAAAGGAGAATGAGTAGTTATGCAAGAATGTGGAAGAGTGGCGAGTGTAATCAACCCCTCCCATTTCTTGCAGACCAACAAGCTACATGATCGGACTCTTCACCACTCTCTTGGCCTTGCTTGAAGGTTCCACTACTCTCCAGTGGATCCAGATGGGCGGAAGCCCGTCGGCAACGATTCAGGAACAGGCCAGTATCCAATGAATCAGTTTGTCGGTTCTGCAAGATACCGTGAGGTCGCAGATTGACACAATTTCCCGTCCCCCGTGCGGCCGCACTCGTGAAGGGTCCATGGAAGATAGCCAGTGATGTGACCGGTATCTTGCCTTTACCTAGGCAACATGTCACCCTGAGCGCGACGCGACCTCCGCCACTCCGCTTGATCGGCAGGGGAGGACCCACTTGTCTGAGACGGCAATAAAGGGAGGGGCAGGAAGACATGAATGACGGGGCTGGGGTTTGTTCTTTGACATCGTCTGGGGTCAGAGTCGAATTATGCAGAGTACAGACTCGAATTCAGCCCTCAATGGTTGTAGTAATCTTTCAAGTTCTCAATTGTGAGAAATGACCCGCAGGAAAGTTGGTGATGGTAGAATCTAAAATTCGACTATCAAGGTTTGCCAAGAGAAACTAATTTGGCACGATGATCTTAGCTGCAGGTACAGAGGGTGTAGGTTACATTTACACGGCAATTCTACTTATTGAGAAGTCCAGAGGCAGCAGTAATATCAATGGAAAGTTAGAAGCACGCGATAGGCCGAGACTGTACCGACGTTTGGTAGAAACGGTACGAGGTAGTAGGTCTGGAGGGAACAACCGGGTGGTTCAAGTTGTGCAGGATAAGGGCTATTTTCGAGTATGAACTACAACGAATTGTAATATTATGCAGTTGCATTGGAGATTCTGGTGACTTAAATGGCCAATAGACGATGGAAATCCCGCGCATTGTCCAACAGTTGATTTTACAGTGCAGATATTAGTCTGTACTCCACCAATAGGAAAGAGTCATTTCTTGCTCCGCGTGCTAACTGTCTCGTCCCCGACGGACTATGCAAGACATGGCGTTCATGGTTTTCAATCCATCCTGTTGATACGGAGTCCGGCGGCTGCGCTCCGAGAACAATTGCCAATAGTGATGAGCTCTTCTAGTATCTTAGGTAATGGTATGAAATACTAACTATTGTAGATCATTAAACAGCCAAGGTAACTTCCAATGTTCTGTTTACAATTTAGGAGTACCTAGTACTGGTAGTATTGTATGTCAACATTGAAAGAGAAACTCAAGTCAGGCAAGTTCAAATTGTTAGACCAAATACCATGTTGGTCCAACCTCCAGGGGTGCCAGGACATCGAACGAACCAATGCACACTGGGAACCTTTGATTGGTTGATGTTGCAGTACATACTAGTAGGATACAGACAGGGGTTAGCTACACCCGCGGAATAATGTAGTACTGATAGCACCTTCATGTTGTACCTAAAGAGTATAACCCAATGTCCACGAGAGTTGAATAGGTGCACTCAGTATCATACTGACGACATATAGAAACATTAAGATGAATAATTTGATATTAAGAATCTAAATTGGAATTTGAGAACAAAAAGAAATCAAATAGCATTTATGTACATTGTTGCACCTGGCAGACAGACACCTGGTCAGGTACTGCTGGTAGCACCTACTGGGTCCTAGTAGTAGACTCTCGGAGCAACTTGAATAGTCTACTATGATCTGGGAACATAGGGATGGGTCATCACTTGGAGCCAACCGGAACCTCCTCCGGGACTGCAGGAGCCCCCGAATCTTCCAAATGCTGAGCATAGACCATCTGTGCGATCGCATCTTCTGTCTGAAGATATGTGCGACTACCTTGAATGAACCAGAATGCGACTGCAATGACCAACATGACGCCAAATACAGCAATGGCGTAGTTCATGTCACTAGGCGCGGGATTGGGAGATCCTGGGAACAGGAAAAAGATGGTGGTGATGATACAGTAGACGATACTGACCCAGTTAAACCAGGGGCCCCAGCGACCAAGACGGAAGGGTCCAGGAGGCAGTTTGTCACGACCAGTAACCAGCAATGCAAGGATGGGCATGGCGTAAGAGACGGTCAGAGCAATAGTGCTGACACTGAGAATGGCCTCGAGAACAGTGTTGGCAAACAGGTACAAGATTCCGACAATACCGATGATAACACCTTGACCCCAGAGAGAGCGTGCCGGGACTTGCCAGACAGGGTCAACATGGCTGAAGTATCGGCTCCAGGGAAGACCACCATCACGGGCAAAGCCCCAGGTCAGGCGAGAGGCCGTTGTGAGGACACTGATGCCCTGTCCGAGGCCGTTGAAAATGAAGAGAGCGATCAAGGTTGCGCCGCCCTTGAGGCCGACGGTCTCGAGCATCAGCTCCATGAATGGGAGATCCGCTCCAGCGACGTTGTCGACATTCTGGATACAGAAGAGACAGACCACCATAAAAATGAATCCAGTGATGGCGCCGAATAGAACAGCCATCCAGATAACCCGAGGAGCATTTTTGCGAGGCGCAGGAATTTCCTCCACCATGTGGATGACTGAGTCGAAGGCAGTCAAACCATAAGCAGCCTGCACCAGACCCGTGAACCAGACCACACCGTCACTCCAGCCAGTCTGATTCATCCATTGACCGAAAACAAAGGACGGGGGCTGGAAGGAAAGATCGCTCTTGGTGCCAACGCAAATGAGCATCACCATAGACAGAACAACGAAGAGACCTGCGAACCAGACACCCACGAAGTTGTTGATCCACGGGAGAATCTGCTCACGGCGGCAGCTGACGACGTTGATCAGGGTCAACAGGAAGACGACACCGATATAAATGACGAAGTTAAGCCATCCTTGGCTAGCACCTTGCCAATCAGGTTTGAACATTGTCTTCATACCCAAAAGAAACTCGGTCATAAAGGCGACTTGCGAGGCGGTCAATGTCCACCATCCAAACGTATTGATCCACGCACACATATACGAAACGAAACGACCGAGAGGTGTGGGCCATAAGCGGTAGACCCAGTAGGCCTGTCCAAGGGCAGTGGGCATACTGCTGGTTAATTCTCCAAGTGAGAGCGCGACACAAAGGTTGCATGCTGTGACCAAGACCAGGCCCCAGAGAATAGTAATGGAAGCGCCATTGGTCAGACCACTGCTCAAATCTTGAGCAAAAGTTGAGTAGGTTCCTGTGAATCAACAATTGTCAGCACTCCGATGAAGCATCTCAGTCAAGGTGGCAACTCTCGCAATCTTGCCACCCGAAGAGGGGATGTCGATGATGCATACCGAGAACACAAAATGCCAGAGCAAGCATGCTCCAGATGTTGAACTTGCGCGTCAACGCTTGGGCATGGCCCATCGCCGCCAAGTCGGTCGCATCTTGCACGTCCTGTTCATCTTCGAGAGGTGGTTTAAGGGGAAGCGAATTCGTTTCAACGTCCATCATACTTCAACCCGAGGCAATAAAGATCAATTCAGCGTAGAGACGGGTAAGAGATACGCCCATTTTCTGCCAAAGCTGGACCAGAGAAGAGAGAAGGGTTCTGGAGAGACTGATATGCTCTGATTATATGTGTATCTTCAAACCCTCGAATTCCGCGGCGTAAGATCAACCCCTCACACACGGGCCGTTCAGTATCAGTTGTCGCGTTCTCTTCCCCCAGGAAAAATACGGGGCAGAGATAAAACTGGGGATCAATCGAACCAATGATACAATCAACGGGGACTAGATTGAGTGGACACTTAGGACATTGGTCATGCAGTCAACCAACGTTGGTCATAAAAACGATCAATGCTGGAGTTTTCTCTTTCTTTTTTTTTGCGGGGGGCGGAACCTTGAACAGTGCCAGCCAATAATGATGCCTCGGAAGGACTTGCTAGAGTGGGTCGTGTCAGAATCGTTGTTCTTGACAGATAAGCATACTAGGGGAACCCCTTCAGAAAGATGGACCCGATGTCTAGAATAGCAATTGAAGAAGATAGAGATAACAAGGACTCCATCAATTGCTGTTTCGAATGGATGTTTGTATTTTGGATTTTCATTGATCAATCCAGCCACTGCGATTAATGTGACACTGCAGGTTAGGCTCTGACATAGTTCGCAATGTCACTGTCCCCACTTTTTCATTCGGCATTCTAGGTATTCTACAATATAATAGGCCCCATGACCTCTCAGAATAGTGTAGGGTCTTTGGACAAAGTAGCTTTTTCTAGCCAGTGCGAATCAGCATACAGTATCTATCTGTAGGTGATGAGGACCTGCAGCCATCCGCGGTCCGCCAGCAGCCATCGAGATGTGGATTTAGAGGTGGCGACACTAACTGAAAAGAGCATGTCCAGGCGGACTAGTGTACTTGATAAGAGGTCGCTATCACCAGCGGACAATTGTCCGCTGACTCCATCTTGACAGGGCTGGCAGCAATGGAGCATATCGTATCTTCATTATCTGTTCGTGAGATATGAGATTATCTGATGTTCTCCATTCTCTTGATGAAATCAATTAAAAAAAATCAGGCATTCAAATTACCTCCTTCGCGGAAATAATTAGATTGTGCTGCTGGCACTCGTTGACTGTCCCATGGAGGACCAACAAGCCGCAGTGTTAGCTCAAGCCACCCCTACCAGGTCAGTTTTCTTGGGCAAAAAAGCCTCATTACCAATTGATACTTCAATTGGGAAAGAGGAAACGACCGGTTGGGCATCAGGCTGCTGCATATGACCCCAGACAGGCGCATGTCTGGGGAATTAAGGCGCATCGTCGGGCGAAGCTAGAAAGCACATGGAAAACTGGCAGCCGATCATCATGTCGAGCTTTATCGGAGCAGGATTCTAGCTATCAGTCCGTCGGACAGAGCTGAAGATCCGGGAGAGATCCTCCGAGAGCTGGGAGCTGGGAGCTCTGGGGAGCATCATTGGCCGGCATCGCCGCGTTCGGCGCAAGGATCTCGTTCTCTTTCCTTTTTTGGACCGAAGACTATAGAACCGTCGATATCAAGAGATATCCAGATGGTTCCCAAGGGTTGCGATAGACTTTGCTTGAAAAGTTGGGGAAATGCGGGGTGATATCGATGGCTGGGGTATTCTATCAAGACCGTACTGTCTCTGTAGTCGTAGAATTTCCGAGACTCTCCGCGGGAATGAATGATCGTGATGGCCACAATACATGAAGCTCGAGCGGCTTGAGGATAGTCAGGTACCATGCAGAGTGCCAAACCTGTTTAGGCATCCGTAGCCAGATCCCGCCTCCGGTGGTCGGCTAGGCGAGGTCCATTCGACATCCGATATCCGCTTCAGGGGTCTTGACAGACAGAAAGATTTGTGCAGGAATTTGTTTTGATCTCCTAATTCTATTATCAACTTGAATGGCGCCTGATTATTCACCGCCCCATTGTCGAATAATATGTGTGTTTCTTGCGGATGAAAGGGTTGGTCTCGTCCTATGATCAACATCCCAGGCCTCCCTGTCATCAGTCTTGCACGCACATCATTAGCAATCAAAGTAGGCCAGAGAACCCTTTAATCGGTCTCTGCTCGAGGAATAGTCAGTTTTCACTCGAATACACCGCTTCGTCTTCCGGACCTCAAGCGTCTTCAAAACGACCCCGAGCTCAGATGTCGGCTCGGCATGCTAACAACAGTCGGTTTGCTGTGATCTTGATGCGAGCATGAGAAATTTGCAAAACCATCGACTGGGAATCATGCCTGCGAGGAATCATGTCTGGAAATAATGAACGTTCTGAGCGTGGTGCTGGTGGGGATCCATGAACGAGGACAGTATGATCGTGAGTTATACCAGTGCCTCGATGAAGAACTGGAATTGGGAAGCGCTGGAATGCACCATCACATGAAATCCAACACGGGATAACCTGCACCCAGAGTTAATGGGACAGGATTCAAGTACATCGACTGATAGTTATACCCAGGTACAGACCAAGGCGCACTGATGAAACAGAAGCGCAAGTGTTACCCAATTGGGTAACATCAGCCAACACCATGTGGACCTACCTACACCACCCCCAAGAAATCTACAAGCGAGAGAAATTGAGCACAAAAAAGACAAATCAACCGAGTCTTGGCGATTACATTGATGCTTCACACACTATCTGATATAATTGTGACCCTTCGAAGGGGTGAGAACAAACGAAAAACACTTTTGTTGTCACCAGGACCCGTTAATGACGATATAGTAAAGGAGAGAGAGAGAGAAGTCAAAGAGAGAAAGACACCCAAAACACCAGAGTCCAACCATTTCAAAATCACTGCCTATTACCTCAAGCAACGCCCGATCGACAGTTTGATGCCGGTTCTAAATGTACAATTCGTGTGACGGTCGTGAAAAAGGGATACTCAATCAACACCAGCCAGTGGCGTGATCGTGGGCGATGTTCTCATGCATCAAGTCACACGCGAGACTGTTTCGAATGGCGCCAGATTCCACCCGGAAGTAGATTCTGTTTCAGCAAAGCTAGTTCCTTGTGCAAGGCCTGGTTCTCTTGCTGGACGTTGTCGATGTAGGTGAGTGCGTTGGTGAGAATCTCGGACTTTTTAAGAGAACCAGCTCCTGCCCTTGAAGTCTGCTTGTGCACGCCAGCGGGGGATATGGCCTTTTCTAATGAAAGGAACTTGGCATTCATATTTGTGCGATAGCGCTTCTCGATGATATTGTGAGCAGCACGCTTGGCAGCATTGCGGGTCTGGGGATCTTGGCTGGTCGAGTGATTTGAGTCTTGAGAAGGACTCCGAGTTTTCCGACCGCTAGAAGTCGTTGATTGCTTCTGTGTACGGGGAGCAGAGTATTCTTCAGCCTTAATTTCAGGGCTGGATGACCATCTAGCTGATGAACTCTGGGAAGTGTTTCGAGTGACAGGCCTGTTCGAGTTGACGGGCTGCTCGTTCAAAGCGAGATCGATGGATTGACGAGCACCTGTGGACCAGGTCTGGTCGTCACTGTCAAGCTCCTGCTGCATTACAGTTAGCAATTGGCCCGAGTTGATTAAGCTTAAAGCTAGTCAAGGATGCAACAGTAATATCATACCGAGGAGGGAGAGACTGCATCATCAGTCGGCATCGTGAAGCCGTTGATTGCTGTTGGGGTTCCGAAGGGATCCATGAAGAGATCCTTGGTGTCTGTGTTGGTCATTTCGGAAAAGTCGAATGCAACAGGATCCATATCAGCCGGGTTGACAGAGAAAAGATCGATGGCACTGTCGTAAGTCCAGTTAACTGGCAAGGGGTCGGTAGCCTTGGTGCCAGGGAACATTTCCATCGGACGTGCCTGGGGACTAAGCTGTTGGTTGAGATATCGCTCATCCTCGGCCGTTAAAGTCGACATTGGATTTGGTCGACTAAAAGCGGCCATCGTCGAGATGGGAGGGATACACATTGAGCAGGATGTTTAATGATGATCACTTGGTAAGTGGAGATGGATAGATTCCCGTTTGGAAGGATTGTCAGAAGATATCGAGATATCGATGACGAGTTAGGGCGAAAGTGGTGTGGCGGGATCGAAGGATTATAAAATAACAATGAATCGATCGAGAGAGATGTGTTACCATGGGACAAATTTAGGTTCCAATCGGCCGCAGCATCGGTTATATACCTAACCTAAAGATCTTCGACAAGAAAGAAAATGGACCAGGGGGGATAGGAGGGGGGCAGGGTCATCGGGATAGATCCGGAAAGGATTACGACTCCTTACACGGGTGTATGGCCGAAGCTAGCAGCCGAGATTGACTTGTGATGTCAGGGAAAACGCCAGGCCAAAACGAACAAAAGTCGCTGGTGCCACAAACGGTTTCCAAGGTGGACGCCAGACAATCAATGGCGCCCCGGCGCAGGCGAGCCGAGATCACCTCAGGCTTCCCACTAACTCACAAACATACATCCATACATAAATTCTAATTCCAGTTATTACCATACAATAACAACAGCACGGCCGGCTCCGAATGCAGCCGTTAGTCCTTTCTGACATGTCCCCAGGGAACAGCGTGAAACCGTTGAAGGGAAGACCAGCCAGGACTGGGGCGAAGGTCAGCGGTGGAGAACCGACGGATGTCGATCCAGTCAGTTGGAGACGCCAAGTGTATTAAGTGGCTCCGGCCGAGACTCGGACCCGAAAGGACCATCAATCTGTTGTTCTATAAAGTAAGTGGAAGGTATTTAGTACTTGCATTCGCGTACAAATGAACTGGGATCTAGATGTAGCTCTGACGAAGGATTCACCTGGGTCTCTGATATTACTCGATTGATTCGTCCCAGGCCCTCGGCTTAAGCGGAAAAATTCATTCCCTATCCCCTGTAGTCTCTCTGCATTGCTGCAGGACCAAGGAGATGATGGCTGCAACTGGACCTTTCAGGGTAAGGGTAGTCGGGTTGGAGTTGCTATGTACAGAGTTCAGCTGTCAAAAGTCTGAACGTCATGGATGTCCGTGAAGAAGATCATGATTGAGATGTTTTTTTTTCTATTTTTCCTTTTTCTTCCTTTGGGACCGAATGAAAGTTTTTTCTTGTCTCTGATTAGCCGCATGATCAGGGTCCAAAATCAACAACTAAGAAAAAGCCACTATACAACCCTCCCCTTGATGGATGATGGGTGTAATTAATAGTAATATCGGTAGATATAACATTCCATAAAAGAAAAATCAAGGAAGCAATCTGGACACAGTGGCAAATGTATCCCCTGAATGGTACAGTCGCAGCCCCCTCCCCCTTTCCTCCCTCTCCACTCGTACAAATTCCTCCGACGTGTCAATTCCCCATGTGTTGGGGCCCGTCTCGAGTAACTAGGATTATCATTTCTGCAGTGTTCAGCATTCCCCTGCGACCAAATCTAGACTCTTCTGTATGCAAGACGGCTCCGTGAAACAAAAACAAATGCAATGCAGAAAATACAAAACACAAAAATAAAATACCATTTCCGTCTCCGCGACCATGGGAGTGGAGAAAGTACGACTTCTCGCCTGGCCACTGCAAATGCATACAATACCCGCTGACCTTTGGAGCAAACCATCATGTCAATTACCCTATTTGGCCATGGGGTGATCCGGATCGAGTTCTTCCTGATATTTCCACCCGGGAGCCGCCGAGCTTGTTGATGAATTCCGCGACAAGGCTGGCCTCGTGACACTTGGGCTGAGATCGTCTTCCTCTATAAGCACGAAATTTAAACGGAATCTCTTTGGAAGATCCATTCTCGGTGAACAGTTCCGTGCTTTCAATCTCCGCAAGCGATTATCTCCTGATCTTCCCATCGTGTGTTGTGATGAACCGCGAGCTACGATACTTACCGTGCGTGGTACCCCAACCTCTCGGCTGGTTCCGATTGCAGAGACAAATGACCCTACCATTTCGACTTGATGAGGCTGAGCTGTGTCTGTGGCGATTTTCTTTCTCGGCTTCTTCTTTTGCTTGCATTTCTTCCAGACTCGTTCCAAGCATGATCGCCAGCGCTCAAAGCGCCATAAATCTAGATTCCGGGCATCCAGCCGACTTCGATACCGAGCCGAGTGGATCCTAAGCCACTCCGTTAGCCTGATGCGAGCTAACCGTTGTCCCCCCCCCCCCCCC